>UPTC01000284.1:0-47340 GCA_900537255.1 Acanthocheilonema viteae | reverse complement strand
TGTTATATCGAGGTCACGTAGTTGTTGTATAGACTAAAGCGTAAGTAGAGGTTGATAAACCTCAAGGTTATATTCTTCCTTCCATCCCTTTTTTAAGAATGGAGAAAACAACAGCAATCTTCATTGGAGCAGGATAACCTGTCTTTACTGTAAATACTCTTTTCATGAGACAAGTAGTTAAAGTAATCTTTTTGAGAAAGAGAGAGAGGGAGAGAGAAAAGGAGAGAAAGTGAACTGACGTATCGGTTTCCTAATTTAGAGTCTATATGGTAATATTTGACGAATGCGTAGCATTTTACCGGTTCTCTGTACATTTCTACGAAAAAGTCAACAGATGTAAACTTAAAAAATGGTTTGAATTAGTTTAAGAAACGCTTTCGATAGTACATCAAGTTAATTTTCAAGTTTAAAATAGAAATATGAAGCAGTGCGATTTTGTCCTCCTTTTCTAAACAATTTCCTTTATTAATTTCTTAGTGGCCTTGTAATCGTAACGATCACTAATGTCAAGTCTAACTTTGTGTCGTTAATTTATCGGGAAAATACTTTGTTGTGGAAGACTTTGGATGATCAGAAATGGATATGTAATGGTGCTTTGAAAACTTGTACACGCAGGAGAATTGCCATCTGGCTTTTTAGGCTTCATGCTGTATTCAAAATTACAAAGAATATAAAGTGGTTTCTGTTTTAACGTACTCATATATCACTCCTCATCAGTGTTACACAACGTTTTGTCACATTTGTTTTAAAATTTGCTTTTCCTTTTGATGAAAAGGACAGCAATAATTGATGTTGACTGGCGACACATAATGTTTTCTTGATCTCCATCGACTTCTTCTCAATAAGAAGATTTTGGCTCTTTAAGCATCATTAGGTGCGGTAACGATACCGGTAGTTTCGAAAATAGATAAGTCGGGAAGAATTAAAATAATTTGTGTGTCGTTTTTCCGAGACTGAATGACAATGTCATGATAATGAATCGAAGTGGCATTCTGAAGTGAAAAAAGGTTATTTTGTGATTGGGAATAAAAACATCCGAATTTATCCAGAAAGTGAGGACCGTCACCATTTATATTCATTGTACTGTATGTACCATTTTTATCTTCATTTTAAATTCTTTCGTTTTGGTGAAATGGAGGATATGTGCAAAAAATTGTAGCGTAACGGAAAATTAAAATGATGAAGAGATGCTGAAGAGAATCCATGTATCTCGTTGCATAAGTTTGACAATCTGACGATAAATGTGATCGTTGCTTTCTAGTCTTTATTGAAGAGTAGAGCAGTGATGGGTGGTTTGCAGCAAACATGATAAAATGCGCCAGCACTCTTTCCTAACCATCCTTCTTATTTTGTCAAATTTCATGATTGGTATGGAATCTTCGTAAGCACTGTAGCAGCAATTACATTATTCTTTGTCAGCCACTCTTTTTGAAATGGAACAATTCAACTCATAACATTAGAGATATGAAGATATTATTGTTCAAAAATTATCGTTCTAGGATATTTGCTTTTATTTGGGATTATTTCGGAGAAAAAGATGTGCCCAGGTGTTTGTCCCTCACTCGTAGTTGCTATCGTCGTTCCAGATCCAAGGTCATCTCTCTTTCATCCACTACCCAATCTCAGGGACTCAAGTTTGTTTCACACTAATACATAATTTTTGTAGTCGTTCAGGAAAATGTTAAAAAATGTCACCATTCTGAAAGATTTCATGGGAAACAGGAATGGATCGGTTTGAAGGGACTTGAGATTCGAATAAACTTGCATTTTTTTAGTCCACATGACAAGTCTTCTCTGCAATTATTAAGTTGTTTCAAGTAGCAGACTTCTTCAAGCTTTTTATATTTTGGAGGCTAATTGAATTATGTGAAGTTGATAGCTCATGTTTGCAGCTCTAAGTTGTGTTTACGTAAGAATCACGGCACTCTCCATTCTCTCTGCTAAATTCTCAACCCATGATCGTCATTTGCACTTTTGACGAATTTTCGGAATTTAAGAAGAAAGCGGAAATGCAGTGATGAATCTGGCAGTAATAGCTCAGCACTAAGCTTTTATCTCGTGCATTTCATCAGTGAATAGTATCGAATTCATGACAACGATGAAATGATGCTGAGATGATTGTTTCCACTTGCATAATTTTTATTCAGTGTTACTTGTCCAACTATCAATTATTTGTCAATTAGTTCCATTTCATTTTAAAGCAAATTACGCCAAGTCACAAAATGGGAACAAATCCTTATGGCAAGACAGACACCATCAGATATACCTTCTCCATTCCCATTCACCGCACATCGTTATTGCTTCTAAACGCAAGTTTCATTTCTCTTCCGATCACGTACGACAGCGTCTCGTACACTCAAATAAATCTATAAAGAACTTCACTGACACGCTTGCCATCCTACGTATAATTGAACTGATACAATCATTCATACAAACAACACTCTTGCTGCTGATCATATAACCTCTCTTATCTGTAGCATTGTTTTCTTCTTTTGATTTTTTAAAACTTGTCAAATTGGAATTGATTGATTCGTTTGTTCTCTTCATTTTGATAATAAAGTAACAAATAAATTAGATGGAAGTTAAAATTAATAGATTCTCGTCCTGAATAAATTTAAAGATAAATGTTATTCAATATCCAGGTGTTTAGTTTGGGTTGTCTTAAAACGATGGATAAGAATGGGTGAGATCAATCATTATAAACATTTTGGATACACAGTAGTATATAATATTGCGTGAAGACATATACTCTCAGTAAACTACTAGACCGATTGTTGCAATATTTCACTAAATTAAGAAGTTCAGATTGGTGCAGCTCTGGCAGAGCGAAAACGTCACGTTGATCTAAGTAAAGATGGTTACATACAAATCCCAATACGTGTTGATGACGTACAGCGATGGTGGAGCGGTAATGATTTCATGGGATTATATGTGGAAGCATTTTACAAAGGCGAAAATTTGGCTCTGTATCCACAACACGATCCTAAAAACGTTCGTACTTCTCAGTTGCTCCAGTTAGAAATGAATGTTATTGCAGGAACGATTATCCAATTCTGTTGCAGATAATGTATCTCGAACTGACAACTATCGAGGAATGGGGTCGTCGTAAGCGTAGTTATCAGGAAGTATGTACAAAAGAGATGAACGAACCATCCTGCTGTCTGTATAGCCTAATTGTGGATTTCGAAGCTGCCGGTTGGGATTTTGTCATTGCTCCCAAATTGTACGATGCACATATGTGCAGCGGGGAATGTCGTCTTCATCATGTAAGTTGTTTCATTTTGCTATCACTTAGATTATCATTTTATATACAGTCTATAATCTCAGTCTTTTGCCGACACATTTCAATTTCGGAAATCTGAAATCTTCATGAGACTCTTCAACTGAAATCTTTTTAGGCTGGCCGTTCAGCTCATAGTAAAATCACTTCATCGACGAAAAAAAACGCCGTAAGTGGCTGTTGCCACCCAACAGAGTATGATCCGATAACACTTGTCTACATGACTCAAGAAAAGGAGTTGAAGATCCGCGAAGTGCCAGGCATGATCGCCCGGCGATGCGCCTGTGCTTGATTTCAAGCAGCGACGAGACTGAGCGAACCCAAGGTGTCGGGAGCCACGTAATGAAGAAGGGGACGATCATGGAATCATGGTCAACATGCACATTCTGCAGCACCGAAACATCGTTACTGTAACTCCCCAAACTGTGCGCCTGCTGCTGCTTGCTGCTGCTGCACATGCAGAATCCCATGAGCGCCAAGCTTCTGCCTTGCACAAGTCAGCAAAGTAGGATAAGGAAGGGGGCCTGAAAGATATGATCAAATTGGGGGATATTTGGCTGACATCTTGAACGCTCATTTTGAATTTGCTGTATTGTTAGGTATTTAATTGTCAACCATCACACCACCACCACACTGCCGTTACCACACCAACTAGCGATCATTGCTGCATGAATATGGTTGGTTATTCAATAAAAATGATTTTGAATCAATATTTGCATCGCAGAAATACACACCTTCATAAATTTTACAAATCAGGTCAGAAATGCTGACGACTTCAGTGAAGCCAAAAGTTGTTTCTACACCCTTTCCGTATTTTATACGCGCATGCACTCCTTCAAATACTAACTGAATAATCCATCCATCTCCCAAACCTAAATATTATCATTCTCTTTTGATATCAGAAAAGACCGCCACTATATAATCAGTCATTATATAAGCACATGTACATTCACATAGGCATATTCATATTTTTATCAAAATGAGATCGCATAGCACTCATCTTTTCTCTTTCGCTCATATTGGTTCTTGACTACATTCATTGGGATAATTGGGAACAAATATGATTGATTTGCTATCTCAGTGACTGACCAGTAAAAAGGTTACACATTCAAGACAACAAGATATCTTAACGATAAACAAAAACGATAAGTATATATACATATCTATTATTTGAGGCTCAAAGAAATATCTATAACAAAAAGACGAAATTCGATTAATAATATAAGTAATCAACTGATCGAATGAACAAGGCGATAAGGCCCTCTGTCTAGAATGCGATGCTGACCAATTGATGCAAAAATCCAGTCCGCTTTTAATACTTCTTTTTTCATATCCAATTCAAATCTGAAGAAAATACCAAGCCGAATGGAATTCTTTTCAAGTCTTTGTGAAAAATCTCATAAATTTAATTATTCAGATTTGAACTACACATGTTTTTCTTGCAAATATTTTTTTACATTATATATTTGTAGACAAAATTGTCGAGTATACCATATGCATTGAAGGGAGAGATAAGTATATTTGCCGAACAAAGCAAATTTACACAATTTCTAATCACTTTATTTCGTAGTTAGTTCATTCCATTATTAGTTTATTTATAAGCCTTGAGCTGTAGTCATATGTCAAAACCTCAATAAGTATAGTACGCCTTGATGCAAAATAAAACCGGTCCATGTTTCTTCTCGGTTGATAGTATTGCAATGAACAACAAATGACACTTGATTTCTACTGTTTGAAACAATTTTTCTAAAACGATCAACAACAAACCTTCGAGCAGCATCTCGATTGAAGCAATCTGGGGCAAATATGATATAACTGCGTTCGGAGGGAAGCTCCCAAACATGTGACACAGTTTTCCCACCGCTCAATTCAACGATCTCCAAAAAAACATCTGAACATTAGTTATAAAGGATTATTTCAGTAAAATATAAAGTTTCAACAGAATTTGTTCTCTTTAGCTGTAAAAGACGATCATAACCGTCAATACTCACATTTCATTATACCGAATCTACACACTCAGTGAGCGATACTTCTTGGTTTAAACATCTCATTCAACCATTTTAAGTACATTAAAATCCCTCCCAGTATTAAGAACATATATCATAGATTCATGATCTCAAATTGCTCCTTTCTTATACGAGAAACAAAGTTGTGCAAAAAAGATCATATACATCAACAGTCTCCCGAGTACCTATTTCAAGATCATCATATAAATGGATACCTCTTGTTATCAGTTGGGTAGTAAAGAAGGTTTGAGGGACATAAAATATATACCCATCGAATAAAGTGCTCGGATCAGTAAGGGCACGTTGAACAGTTATGCTCACCGCAGTTTCATTTATTTTCAATAAAACTTCGAAATCATCCTGAAATTTATTTACAGACTTAATAAGGTAAAGAGTTCCTTCTATAACTTATAGATTCCAAACTTCGGAATAGTTATTATCCATGTAAAAAGAAAAACAATTCTTTACTGACTGTGGGTAAAATACTTTTTTGGTTGAGACAGTTCTCTAACCACGAATACGACACAATCGTACAGTGATTAACCAATGCGTAAATCAATTTCACTGTCCAGAATTCACAAACTAAACCGTCTGCAAAATTTTAAAACTTATTAGTTTAAAATGTTATTCTGCACGTCACACAAACAAAGTTTAAGCGTATTGTATAAACAAATGGTTTGAATTTCAATTATTCACTACCAGGAAATCTAAATTCTCATCTAGTTGCCAGATGCAAGCTTACCGGTATTGAAAATAACCAGATATGTACACTTTCGATTCACTGATGTAGAAAGCTTGAAAGAAGAGAAATTATCCAAGAATTTACGTAGCAAGGACTGAAAAATTTGTATGTATAAATGAATACTTTTCTAAATTTGATGAACTATAACAACTTGTCTCCTTACCTGGTCACTAAGTTTCGATGCTCCTGATACCATTATTGAATAACACACTTCATTATCTTCTTTATAATATTGTTTATCCTTTAGAAATGAAACAGTGCTTTGTTCAATATTACGATCTTTACTCTGATGCACATCGCTATGACAATTAATTGCACAAAAAGTGTTTATTGGAACTACTTCCATTTCTTCGTCGCTTTCGAGAACCAAATCAATACCATTTTTCGAAGGACCTTAAAATAGAAAAAGAAGGTTACACTTCACGGAGCATCCACAATGATAAAGGACTTACTGTTATCATCATGACGTTCTTTTTCGGCATTTGTGCCAGACATTGCATTGATCAATTCTTCTCGATTCTGCAACTATATGGACTAACAGGACTAAAGCAACATCAAATTTTGTATTCAAACATATATTTTAAATCACTAACCAAATGTAGAAAGCCAGGTATCCATGGCATACATTTGATAAGTACTTCAATCCGGGATTGATTTTCATTTTCTTCTGAAAAAACGTATTAACCATTTATAAAAAAACTAAAAAAGAGAAAAGCTAACATGCAAACACAGCTTGTTTTACCAATTTTATGTAAATTATTCAATATTACTAGTTTATTAGTTGTTAGTTGCACAAAGTTTTTTCAAATACTTTATACAATACCCCATTTCAAAATTTTACAATGCTAATTGAAAAATCGTAATATCTGAAATAACTTACCAAACACAGAATTAACAACTGATTCTATTTGTGCCAAAACATTTGACCTGTCTGCAGTACTGTCCTTCTGAATCTTCTGATCATGCATTGCTGAAAATTAAGGTTCAATCCTTTCTATATACAACGGCGCACACATAATGTTTGCACTGATTCTATATTACATTTCTTTTTCTATCCGTTTGGATCACAAAATTTTCAATATCCTTTTCACCACTGCTGAGTTTCTCAGAGTTCATATATAGTTGTTTAAATAAGAACCTAACCTTCAGTGCCGCAAGAAGTATGCTCAATTGATGATGTTCCCGGAGAGATATTCATGGCAATTCCTGTTGTCAAATTTGAATAATCTGTCCCATCAATCCGTTGCATTTTCACCGGTTTGTTTTGCGAATGGGTGATACGACGCTTCACACCTTTCGATTCTTTTCTTAGCAACTGTAGAATAAAATATCCCTTTTATGTTAAAAGTGGAGTAGACATGAACATTGTAAAACTGTAGTTCACAATATCGGAAATATGAAGTATTGGAGTTTGAAATTTTAAACCAATGATTTTTACACAAATAACCTTTCGCGACTCATTTGGAGGAAGCTGAAACGGCGATGATACCGCTTGCGTTACTGGAATCTACAAATTCTTATTTGAAAGCAATCTCATACAATCAATCTTTTTAATGAAAATTTTTTCAATAGTTCCGAAATTTACTATAAAATTTCATCATTGCCATTTAATGCTTTTTCTTTTTTTCTTCTCGTTATTTCTTTATTTTCTTGACGAAGAAACTAATCCCTTCTCATTGAAAGTGTGAAATAAAAGTCCAGTCATAAGCATATTTGCATATTAACATGAGCTGATGTTTCCACTAACTACAGCTGGTAAAACAAAACGCAAACCTGACTTTCGATAAAGTCATTTTCTTTCGCAAAATCAGTAGCCAAAATATCTTTTTTGAATGCCTTGGCCAGCGGTAAATACTTCCCAAGCAAAGATGATAGCAATGGACAGCTTGCACAACTTCTAAGACTGTATCTTTTGAATTTTTTTTTTTGAAATCTGTCCAAAATTCTGAGCTTTCAATATATTTACAGAAATAAATCTCGTAAGGTAATGTAGATATGTAGAGTAAATAATGCAGAAAAAGTAAAAAGCAGTAAAAACCAAAATCAGAAAAGAAAACCTTTTATTCAAAGTCATATTGCAGATAGGACACCGCATCAGTGAAAGTCTTTTGAAGCACTCAAACAGACAAACTCTATAAATGGCTAAATTTTAATTACTATTCAAACAAAAATTTTCATGTGAAAACGTACATTTTAATAATTTGATTGCCGTTTGTTCCACTGCTTCTTAGCTATTTGAGCAATTATCCCATACTTCTATAAATATGACTGATTGACAATGCCTATACTTGGGATCTATTTACGTTCGAAAACAATGGTACTTTGGCTAAAAAGAACAATGCATCCGAAAACGATGCACAAGAGTAAAAAAATGAATTACCTGCAGAAGGCATGATTACAAGTGGTCATGATTGGATCACGTAAAGTTGAACAACTGAAAGTAAAGCAAATTTGAACATTTTAGGGAAATATCACGAACAACGGCTTTTGAAAAGAATAAAATAAACTAATTAACAGAATAATTTAAAGGAAATTAAAGAAAATGACAGCTTTCCTTACATGTTTTGTTCTAGTTTTTAGAAATATCTCAATGTTTTTTCAAAAAAAAAAAAATTTCCAAGAAAGTAACCATATGCCACATCGTAGAATCATTTTGATACTTTCGAGTTGATCCTTAATTTTTTGGAAGTTGTTCTTGCGTTCATTCTGATTCTCCGATGAAGCAAACATTTTCTAAATCCCGAATTAACTTTATTTTTTTTAACCCCCTCAATGCATAGATCAGTTCCTCGTTAAGACTCGAAGTTTGCCTTTAAAAAATTTGCAATTTTCGGCGTTCATTGCTTCCCTCTCTTTCAGTCCAATCAAATAGTTATGACTCCCAGATCTCTACTCAAACGAACTATACTTGCAAGTATAATTCAACAACATCCCTCAATCTCATGCTCATTTTGGTATGGTGTGAGGTTCATTGTTGGAATTAAAGTAACTACATGACTCCACGTTACCATCACCTTACCTACCTTACTTCCACAAACAGCCTCAACCAATGCTTCACTTACGACGAAATAAACTGAACTGAAGACCCGCCATACCTCCATGCCGCCTTTTACCAATTTCAAATTCAAAAATTTAGATTACGCCCAATGAATATCGTGAGTGAGTGTTCTGAAGAATAGTAAAGTGACGATCTTTTAGAAGTTAAGATTCTGAATCCGAGCAAGCCAGCCGGAATGGAAGAAGGCAGACGTGTATACGACGTGCATATTGTTGCCCTTTTATGAGGACATTGACATTGAATGCAAAAATAAATAAGCTTTATCATCAATTTTCATCTTTATCATCTAAATCTTCTCTCATCACTGAAAATTAAAAAATCAGAAGGGCTTGAAAGGTAAATAAAAGAGTGAGAACAGCAGTCCTTGTCATTTACTAAAGAATGATTTCGAACATCTCACGGCACCTGATCTTCTCTCTTCCACTGCTCAAAAAGGGCTGTATTATTAAGATTGTTATTCCCATTAGGATTCCGCCGAGGATCGGATGCCTTTTTTCATTTTTAAATTCTGTTATTTATACTGTTGCATAAAGATTTGGCATACTTAAGTGGAATTATTTGGTTTAGTTTTCTCTAAAGGAGTAGAATGGAGATTTTATCGCGGACCCGCGAGATTAGGACCACGATTTTTTAGCCATTCCCTTAGTAAACTTCAAAATAAATCTACTCCATAAGCCTTCTCCGCGTTGTTTGGATGTCTAACTAATCCGTAACAATTCCATCCGTGCAGTGAAAGTTAAATGCATTCGTGATGGTCAGACTCAATCGTTCGTTGAACTTTTGAAATGCTTAATGTGTGACATGTAGTAAAATAATCCGGTAAGGAATTGAACCTTTTTTGTTGACTAATCTGATTGCCGGTTTCTTCTTTACCACATGTTTCCCAGATATGATAGTCTCACCAAGATTGCAGAAGTTTTAATAGCAACTTGGAATTTCTTTCAACCAAAATTTTTCCACACATCGAAACTTCATGCAATTTCAATTATCATGAGGCTAATGATGCCAATTTGCAAAAATGCGGGACTATTAAATTTGAAAAAAATTTATTAAAAAAAATCACGAAAAAAAACAAACTAATGATTACTTTCGGTTATTTTACTGCTAGCTTCTGATAAACATGCTTCTACATTTTTATCTTCAAGATGCCCATATATTTCTCAAAACTTCTTCGATCGCATTGTACACTTGTTAACAGTTTCTATACTAACGCAATTTGTTAATGTTTACAAGTTACTTTCCTTAGTTTATGACTCAATTTGAACTGAATTAAAGAAGCTATGTGAATATACTTTTTGTCGAATAATTTCATTAATTTGAAATAAGTGCAAACTAAAAATTAGAAATGTTCGTTAAAAGCCGTATAACAGAACAGAATCACATTATTCAAGAATGCTTTCCAATCTGAAACAGCGAAGTTCGTTTTGCTTGAACGGTGCTAAACAATTTAACAAAAATCAAAAGCGATATTTTTTACAGGTGATCAATGTCATCTCCAATCATCACAGCTCGGATGATTCTGATTATGTACCGAAGCAGTCAGTGCTCCTCGCTTTCGGTACTCCTTACAGAAAATAATTGCAGTGATGTTCGTCATGAAGACGCTCTACGAAATGATCATTCCTTTGACCAGTAATAAATAATTGAAGGACATGTCCCTGTCCATTTTAACTTTGGTCCACTGTTCTTTCTGGCTGCTCTTTAGATATTGAATAAGAAGTGTTTTCAGATTATTGAAAAGTTCTGTGACCTTTTATGGAAAGCGATGAGGATACTGTGGGAAATGTTGACCTTTTTGTTTGCTTCTATGAACACGATTTGATAGCACGACGGTGCCACTCGTTCCATTGTTTTGTGAAGCCAACATAATTGGCTGATTGCGAGTAGAGCAGAAGGTATTCGAGCTTGTTGGTTTTTAATTCTTAAGGCAGAGCAGAGTTGAAAAAAACAAACTGATGTCATGCTAAAGCTGTGTTCCCTTTGTAAGAACCGCAATTAAAAGGTGGTAGTACTTCGATGTGCGGTGAAGCATCACTGTTTTGATCCATTTTGAATTGAACTTTGTAACAATTGAAACGGAACCATCACGCGTTCTGACCAATGAATATTTCACTCCGTTGTTCAACGCGAATGAACGTTCAACCGATTGAAATAGGTTTCATTTCTTTCGATGAAGTGAGCCTGTAACAATTCTATCCCTCTCTTATGCATTCTTTTCTATTCCTTCCTATTTGTTTATCACTGAATTTGTTTTCTGTCCCAAATACTCAATCTTTTCTCCAATCTCATTTTCCTGACACGTATAAATCGCAGTTATTCTCTTCATCTTAATTTCAAAAACCGTTCTTAATCCGTCGCAAATCGAGGATACGTAACCAGCGTATCCTCGATTTAAGGATCGTAACCATCCTATATAAGCAAATCGAGGATATGTAACCAGCGGTAGTTATAAAAGATGCCGGGAAAATTAAATTTGAAAGGGAACTGTATGTATACAGCTCCTCTTTAAATTTCATTCTCCCCATATTTTTTTTTTATAAATGAAATCATTAAGTACGTTTATATAACGAATATTTAAATACGTTTATATAACGTTTATATAACTTTATTTATAAATGAAAAATTAAGTAGCACGTTTATAACGAATCCGAAGACTCGTAGCACCAAATAATTTGGGAAATTAAACAAGGCTTAAAAATCCAGAAAAAGAATATTTGATGCGATCTACGTACTAATATGATTCTTTGTTATGATACTAACAAACTTCTTTGAAAAGACAGAATTTTGTTTTCAGCGATAAAATAGACTATCGGATAGCTGTAAAGGAAATACTCACATAACACTTTACAGTGCTTCTATTTCCAAAATTTAATAGTCGACAACAGAAACTTTGCACTTCGTAGTTAAAATTGGTTCAGACAACGGTACGGTGCATCTCCGGATGTATTTTCCGATTGGTTGAATTTATCAAAATTAAGTTGGGCACTCAACTCACTACATGCAGATAACATTTACAGCCGGGCCTAGCCAAATTTTTTTACAGGAAATGAATGAAATAGTTAGCATTGATCAATATAAATCAGATCAATGTGTTCAATTACTCCTTCTCTTCTTTCGCTGTACAACACTCCCGACGGTGTACTCTGTCGTGAATGATCGCTTTCTCTTCTCTCATGCCATCTTCATTCTGTTATTGCTCTGATTTATTTTGAAAGCGTTTGAAAAGTACACACTATTAAAAATCTCTCTCCCCCTCTCTCTCTCTCTTACTTTCCTTTTTCTTGTAACATGAAAAACATAAAAGGCTGAAAAAGTCAGCTTCTGGGATGGCATTCTGAAAACAAAACTTGTGAATCACACGAAATATCCTCTAAATATATGCGAACAAACAAAGGGTCAATGACATTTGATTTACAGCCAGTATGAAATATGACTGGCTGTAAATCAAATGTCGTCGATGAGTTAGGTCTTTGGATGTCCCGATATGTATATCATGCATGAGGCCTTTGTAAGAGAGCCGTATGGGACGTAGTTTTGCTTAATATTTCCTTGTTATCACTGAGATGGATAGAATGTCTCGGCTTCGCTTCTTCCCTACCAGTACATTGGCCGTCTCTCACTGATCGTTGACTTATCCCGTGCATTTTTCCTTATATCGCAATTCAGGTGAGAAGAAAGAATGATAAATGAATAACAGACGGGTGGATATCTCACACTCGGTGGTTTAACACTTCGTTCCATATAAGTAATTCATAAATAATTGCTCATTACATTCCATTATTTCAAAATTCATTCATAAAGAGGCGAATGGATGTGAAACATAAACAGTGTGATATCCAACTAAATGCTATAAATTATCTTTCCCTAATTCTCTTCACTGTCACCACTTATGCAGACACACAGAGGTGATGCACAGAGGTGACAACGATCAGTTCTAATCTACCGTTGGTCACGTTTCCCATAGCTAGAATGGTACTGTAGTAATGAAATGGAATGGACGAAAAGGACATCGGCAGTCTGTTTTCACCACAATTTAACATTTTCTCAGTTCCCCTTTTCTGAGAAATTTATGTGCTTTCATTTTTTATGACTCAATTTGTCAGCTGAAAAGATAAATTGTTGGCATTGCAGTAGCGAAAGTTAAATTGAGTTTTCTTTCTTCCTTTTTCTTCTTCTCCTTATGCTTCTCGCCAAGTTTACTTACTAGGAATTCAAGAAAAACTGATACATGCCTTTTTATGCTGGAATGAGGAAGCGTAAGAAGGCTTCACTAACGGGCCGTCTCTCTAAGACCCACTCTTTTTTCACCATTTAACTTCTCGTCTTGCCACAAGAATTCTGCATGTAAGCAATGTAAAGCAGCAATCGTTAGTGCTCGTCCGAGTCTCGTCCCCGTCCCAAGTCTTCTTCCTTGCCGGATCACTGTCTCAGGAATTCATTGTAAGAAAAAGCAATATGTGTATTTCGTTCTTCGAATATATGAGGTTTCTCTTTCGGTCAATAACCAATACTGATTGAATCAATTTCAATAAACATTGGTCCGACATTCGAAACGCCGAATTTGTTCTTTGAAATGAAATGCGGGTGTCAGTGGAACTTGTTATCAGTTGCGTCCTACAGCAATAGTTTATCATTGTCAACTTCAGCGATCTTTGGTCTTATCAGAGAGCCTTGATTATTGACTACAGGAAGAAATGATGTAGAAGAGAGCCCACTCAACGCTTATCAGCGACCAAAAGCCAGCCATCTGGCAATACAAATACCGGTATCTTTGTGATAACACACATTCCCTTCCTCCCGTCAGACACTAAATGTTTCATGGACCGGTTTCGGAAATCATCAAATTTTCAGCCATTGTGCTGTGTTGGAATCACCGGTAAGCTGAACTAAGTGCAGAGAGAAAGCTGAAGAGAAATTTCCTACAAAGCTTTCTTAGCTCATTTCTTTGTCCTCGTTTAAAATACAATCCCTACTTTATCCTTTCGTATTCTCTTCTAACGCCAAGAGACATCTTGCTCGTTTCTTTTTTGCATTTATGACTTAAAACTTAAGTGCTGGCCTTATTTGTTCCATTGTTAGTCTTGTTTTCGATTATAATAATTCCCGAAGGAAAGGGAGAAAAAGATAAAGAGAGAAAGGGAAAGATTTCTCAAAGGTCGAATTAAGAATGCACTTTAAAACTGTGAATGAAACAAACAAGGAATGAAATGAATAGAGTTGGAGTGGGTAAGCGGTACACATCCATTCATATCATCGATCCGTTATTGATGACGAAAATGCTGCTTGTCATTTGCTTTTGTGTATGAAATGCTGAAGTGCTGTGTGTTGACGTTCATCTCGGACTTGACCTCCACCTCGACTTCCTGTTCTGTTCAGTCCAATAAAAGGGTTGGAAGGTTTTCCAATCCTTTTGTCTGATAAAACTGTTGTTCTTGTTAATAAATGAAAGTCTTGACCGATTTAATATTCAGTTCGACACACTCTGATAAAATGATGATGGATTTTGTTGAATTGAATGGTATTTCGATCAAGTTCGACACTTTTTTAATAAATCTGGCAAAGTTAATGCGGGATTTGATAATAGTTTCAGTAAATGAAATAAAGATTTGTTTGCAGAGACGCTCAATTGTTCCTCCAAAGTTGACAGCAACGATGTCGGATGCACATATCAAATTCGTGCTCCCCCAAACGTGCGATGTAGAAGAGAACGAGGAATGGTTTGTCCCTCCAGCACCTATCCTTGCTGGTACGGTTCTTCTCTTCATTCTAATTCTAATTCGCTTGCTCTGCTACATCTCTTGCTATTGTTGCTGGCACTTAAATTGAACTATGAAATGAATTATACTACAATAGTTCATTTTACTTATACTTGGCTCGGCCTTCTTCCAATTCACAAAAAGCTCTTTATGGAGAAGCAGACGTCACCTATCGAAAGATTTATCAATTGATTAGTTCTGTTATCACTACTGACAGGCGGAAGCACTCACTCAAATACACTTATCATATCCTTCCTTCAATGACCTCTGAAGTGATCTTTAAAAAGATCGAGTAGGCACAAAGTGGACTAAAAGCAGCAGATAGTAAAGGAAAAGGAAAAGACGGAGGGGAAGAGAGAGGGTGAGAAATAAAAGGATGACATTATGATTTATGTTGTACCAAGTGAAATAGGGATCCTCTTTACCTTTTCAGACCTTCAGGTCATTCTCTTCCGATGACAAGTCACGATCATTGATCGCTGATCAATGATCGCTGATTTGTCATTTCTTGAAGCGTTTCAGAGGATCGCTACAGATGTGATTATAAATTTGGTTCTAATCGTTTCTTTAATGATTATTTCATGCGCATAATGTACTTTTTATTTAAGGAATATAATTTTGAAGTAATTTCATTTCATTTATACATTCGGATCTTTTAGGTGCTCATGTCGCAGGGATTGATTCTTATCGGGAAATGTATAGCAACTCCATCAACAATACCGATGAATTTTGGAAAACGGTAGCTAAAGAACTTTACTTCGAGAAGAGATCCGAGAAGGTCGGTTGTCTCACTCTCTTTCATGCACCTTAAGATTATATTGCAGATATTTTCCATACTAATCTCTTTGATTTATTTTGTGATATTGTCAAAAATGTGGAACGGAGCAGAGAATAATTATCGTTTGATTTTTTAACACTGAAAAATTGTTTATTGTTTCTTTATTTCCTTTGTTGTATTTAATTTTTAATTTTCCTTTGTTTTTTTGAAATGTGAAAAATCTGACGCCGCCTCTTTATGCTTTTTAATCTTTCCGATATTCTGATAAAAAACGTATTTATTTAGCAGGTCAATTTGTTGACATTTCAGGATTTCAGTATTTTTTCTTGGAAAATATCACTGTAAACAGTTATTTAGGGACTGGAGTGGAATTTCGATTGTCGTAAGGGAGATGTGTATATACGTTTCATGGAAGGAGCGCGAACAAACATTGCATATAATTGCTTGGAACAAAACATTAATAAAGGCAAGTTTGTGCAAAACTGCAAAAAGTATTTAGATTTTTTTTGCAAGTAAAATCCTTCTTACTAGAGAAGAATATTTCATTTCTGATCGTAAAATGATTTTAAAAAAGCAGACAAATTGAAAAATTGTCACAAATATCTTTCCAGCTTTTTTTTCAAGTTAAGATTTGAGGGTATGGTTCTCGTACGGCATTGTTGTGGGAAGGTAATGAGCCCGGTGATTGTTGTTCTATCACATTTCAAGATCTGCTTGACAAAGTGGTTACTTTTTCTGCTGTTCTGCGATCTCACGGAGTGAAAAAGGTTCGTTACACAATTTTTATGTCTTATGATTTATTGTACAAGTTTTAATCATATCATGCAATGACGTATACCTTATGTCTTAACGGGATTACTTTATTAAGGAGTACATCGGAGATAGCTACCGAATTGTTTTTAACTTTACATTCTACTCTTATTAATTTAGGGCGATGTTGTGGTGATTTATTTACCGATGACACTTGAATTACCCATAGCCATGCTATCGTGTGCCAGAATCGGTGCTGTTCACGCCGTAGTGTTTGCTGGATTTAGCGCTGAAGCTTTGGCAGCTCGGATATGCCAAACAAAAGCCCGTATCCTGGTCACGGCTGATGGATATTATCGGGGCAAGAAGCTTGTAACACTGAAAATAATAGCTGACAATGCTCTCGTTGAATGTAATATTTCGGTAAGTATAGTTCAGTTATTTGTTTAATTATATGTAGTACATTCGAAATGCACTTTGAGCTTATTAATTGAGCTAAGCATGATGATGATATACTTCGGTATCTCATTATAATCTATAGATCCATTTTAGTTGACTATTTTATGGTCTTAATATTTACTGAATGTTTTAGGGTAAACCGGTGGAAAAAGTTATCGTTGTACAACATTTGGAACGTGTCCGTAAACCGAATGATACTGCATCTGTCGACGTAAATTTAACTTCATTTGTTATTTTTTCTTTCTGAAATGTTGCATTTTGTTATGAGAAGAACAATGCTGAAGATTGAAGAGTGGTTGAAGAAATGAGAGCTCATGTTTATGCCTTATTCCCTGACATTTTAGTGTGTGTGTGTTTTTTTTTGCTTTCAGTGTGTTTGCTTTGGCGAAATCGAATTAATTTAAATTAAATCTTGTCTCATCAATTTCTTATTTACCATTTATTTTCGGTGTTTTATTTTTTTCCAGGTTTCCTAATGAATAGTTATTTTAAAATTTTTCCACTTAAAAAAGAACATGGGTTAAAAACCTTATTGTTATAATATGTTGCTTTGTCAGGTTAAATTAGATCCAAAACGGGATGTTATATGGGATAAAGAAATGGAACGTTGCAAAGGTTACAAATTTTCTAAGATCGAGTGGAATGATGCAGAAGATCCTCTCTTTATTCTTTATACATCCGGTTCAACGGGTCAGCCAAAAGGAATCGTGCATACTACTGCTGGTTATATGATATATACCTATGCTACTGTCAAATTTGTTTTTAATGCTAATCCAGAAAAGGACATATATTGGTGAGTCTAATATTTTCTGTACAGATTAAATTGAAAAGAAAGTTATTACACAATATCTGATAGTTTATTGTCTGAACCGTTTCATTACTCTTAAAAATTATAAGGAAGAGTAAGATTTACTGGTTTTTGTCCGAAGTTACTGCTGCTTAATAATTAGTTTTGGTTTTTTTATGCAGAAACGTGAAATAAAAAAAAGTCAAGGCTTTGTATAGTAATCATATTAGGGAATCGGGACTATTTTAAAAGTTAACAATTAAGAAAAAGGCTGAAGATATGTCTTCAAAATGCATTTTTTCGAGATAGTCATCTGAATATATTTTCCTAATGTATATTTGCAGGTGTACAGCTGATTGCGGCTGGATTACTGGACACTCCTATCTCGTGTATGGACCACTTCTTAATGGTTTGACATGTGTTATGTATGAAGGCGTACCGAATTACCCAACACCGTCACGAATGTGGCAAATTGTAGAGAAGTACAAAGTAGGCATTTAATTAATTACTAGTTAATGCATTTGCTGTTGTCCAAGTGTTTATTATGTTTTATATTCTATTCCATTCTAAAGTTGTTGAATATATTTCTAAACAAGGTAACATAGTCGTCAATAGAATCGATAAAACGATGCCGAAAACTGTTTTCACTTAAATACATTAAATACATTTCACAGTTCATTTTTTACTTTATGTGAGATTTTTCTTTCAGGTTACAACCTTATATACTGCACCAACAGCAGTGCGTTCTTTGATGGCTTTTGGTGATCAGTATGTCACACGGCATAATCGTTCATCGTTGCGTTTACTGGGATCAGTTGGTGAACCAATCAATCCGACAGCATGGAAATGGTTATACAAGGTATTCAAATTTAAACTAATAATTTTGCTGACTCAGATTTTTATGCGATAAAGGACTTGATGAGTAAGTGATAAATTTCAGGTTGTTGGCGAAAGCCGCTGTGTCGTCATTGACACTTATTGGCAGACAGAAACAGGAGGACATACGATTGCGCCTTTACCGGCAGCAATTCCCTGTAAACCGGGTAGTGCTACGCTCCCTTTCTTTGGAATAGAACCGGTTATTATTGGTGAAGATGGTCGAGAAATCGAAGGAGTTGGAAAAGGGATTTTGGTAACTGTTTCATTTCTATTTATATAGCATGAGCCAGTTTTAGGTATTGTAATGCAAATCATAATATTATAGTTCTTTTTCTATTTGGTGAAGTTCAGCAAGCAAAGCAGATGAGCTATTGTCTCTCGAATTTTGTCTCGTAAAGAAGTTTTTTCAGGTAATGTGGAAATGGGACCGCAGAAAAAACAGATCTTGCGTAGTTTTACTAGATGTCAGCACAAATTTGAATAACTTTGACAAAAAAAACGTTCATTTTATGAATATTCAATTCTTCCTTTTGCAGTGTTTCAAACGAGCTTGGCCCGGTATAAGCAGAAGTATTTTGGGTGATCATGGCCGATTTATAAGTACATACTTTTCGCCATATCCGGGCTACTTTTTCACTGGTGATGGAGTGCGTCGAGATGCTGATGGTTACTACTGGATCACAGGTGTAACTTGGCAACCTACTTTGGCGTTGGAGGAAATTTGAGATTGATTTAACAATCGTTTTATATTATAGGACGGATCGATGATCTGATGAATGTGTCTGGTCACTTACTGTCTACTGCTGAAATTGAATCTGCACTAGTTTCGGACGACGATGTAGTAGAAGCAGCTGTAGTTGCAGCGCCGCATGACATCAAAGGCAGCTTTCCATATGCATTTGTCACATTACGATTGGTACTATTTGCTTTATATTTAGTCCTGAACATCTTTAAAAGAGCAGCGAAGTTAAGTAGCCACGTTTTATTTAATAATTCTTTTAGGGTGTAGAACTTACAAACAAAAAAACTGAGGACCTGAAACTTTTGGTACGAAGGAAAATTGGTGCGATTGCCGTACCAGACGTTATACAAGTAGCTCCAGGACTACCCAAAACACGATCAGGTAAGTCACAAATAATTTGTATTTGTGAGAGCAGTGGAAGCTGTCTAGTATGGCAAGCTAGCTTTGTTCTTGCTTCATCATTGCACTGGTTTTATTCAGATTTGCCCCTTATTTGCAAATGAGATGGAACAACGAAAAACTTCCTTGTTTTATCTGCTTAAATTATCTCAAATTGATCTATCAGTTAAGCCTTTTACATTCAACAGTTCATGTTTTAAGGGAAAGTAACACGTCGTATACTGCGAAAAATTGCTGAAGGTGATAAAACTGCGGATTTGGGTGACACTACTACACTGATTGATGAAACAGTTATTACTCATTTGTGGAATGGTCGATCAGAAACACGGACTGGTTGAAAAAACTTGTAGTAATGCAATAACTTTGCAAATTTTTTGTATTAATTATATATTAGATTATATAAGATTACAGTATATTTTGGCATTGTCCTTTATTTCTATAGTATTAAACTTCCTTTTAATCATTTGATTAACTTCGTATTCCCCCTTCTTTCATCAATTATTTAAACTTTTTAATCTCCTCTCCTCACCATTAGCTTCCAATCATCATTGAATATATTGCCAATCCCGAGATACATTAATTTGAAGTAACAGCTTCCGCTGATATTAGCAATTTCGTTGTGTGGTATTTCTGTGTTTGTATTTTCGAGTTCATGACCCTCATTCCAATAAATTGACACTTATTTTGGTTCAAAGAGCGCTCGACCATTCAATGTAATAACTTTTAAGGAAAGGACACAGAAAATTTTAAGCTAGCTGAATACATTATGTTTGTAACTGAATAAATTGGAATGCAAGAATAACGATGGATTTGAAGATGATTAAGGATTTGAAAATGTCCGAAGTTCATAGAGTTCATAGAAAGAAGAAATCGTTTTAGAGAACAAGAAAGTAGCAGATTTAATCGTGGCCAATAATCGTTTTAGCCTATCGAATGAATTGATAAGAGGTAATAATATAGTGGCTGGAGCCTTCCAACAATTTCAGAGCTCAATATAGTTTCGAAAGAATTTTGTTTTTTACTTCCCTTGAGAATAATTGACTTGTCCCCTTGGCAATTGCAATGATTTTTTTGCAATTACAGATATGAAATATCAAATGAATTATTTTTTTACTTAAGAATGAGACTCTTAGCGTCGCCAAATATTTCGTATCTTGATTGCGCTTCTTTGTCATCGGTTTTTTTGTGATTTCCATATTGCTGTTTCTCGGTCGTCTGCTCTCTGATTAGCAAAGGTATTTAGATGGTGAAATGTTTAATATTTTGCATCATTTCATCCATACCGCCACATTCCAAATTAGAATCATCTCTAAACATTTTCAATCCAACTAATTTCATTCAGGGTATACTCATATCTTCGGAGTTGAATTGCTTAAATTGCATTTTCGAAAAACATTGAATATCAAATCTCAATGGCTGTTAAAAATTTGTCATATGAGTGCGTCGATGCTTGGAAAAGTAAAATACAAAAAGAGACTGTTCGAATTTCCTGGTAAAATCCACCCAAATATATCACTAAGTTATGAGTACTGAGTAAAACCCTTGCTTGTCACATAATCAACAAACATCATAGCATAAAATTCCATATGACAGAGCCCAAATTTTTGAAAAATGATTACCTTAAGTGAGATGGGAAAGTTAAGTAAAAACATTCACCAATAAATTATTAAATAATCTTTAAATTAAGGATTGGTAATTACTATGACGATGAAGTATACGACGACACAGAATTAAGTGCCGAAACAGTGGATATTTTGGTGAATAAATGCGCCAATGTATTTAAAGAGTTTCAGTTGAAGGATAAGCCAATAATACTGTACCTGCCCAACGTTTTACAACTTCCTATTACTATATTGGCTGCACTTCGAATAGGATTAACTTTTTTGCCCATTGTAAGCACTTAAATAACTAATTAACTAATTAATGGTGATCAGCTGCGTGTAACGAGCCATTTCAATAAGTATTATGTACGAAAAATACGAGATATAGCGGATGACGCGTATCGGCTATAAGTTATCAATTAGTCATAGTCGCAAATTAGTGCCTAAATAAATCACGTTTTAAAAAAGGTTTGCGTTGAAATAATTTGAAGTAATGATCTTGTGAAATGTCTAAATAAAATGATAACATTTCAAATCTAAGTTTTTTAAAAATCTAATTTTTTAAATCACTTTATCCTATTATATCACTCAGACTGCCACAAACGAAAGTATCGACTGCTTACGTGATATAGTGAAAAACAGCGGTGCTGACACAGTGGTGACAATTGATGGTTTCTGGATGGGCACCCGACTGATCAGGACTAAAGAACTTCTGGATGCAGCAATCATCGATATTGTATATTTTGTCAATCATCAAGACAATGGGAGCAGTTAAAGGAGCAACTTTGAGAACAATTTAGCCAAAGGAATAAGGATTATTTTAAAACTTACTCAGAGCGAATCCCATTTGCCAATGACCCAGAAAGAGAATAAAAAGAAATGGAAATCGTGTCAAACAATGTTTTCACTTTCATTTTCATTTAAACCATCTTTTCAATCCATAACATACTACAGGCAATACAACGTGTAATTGTCATACGACATGTAAGTCCAGACGAAGGAATACCGCCGCCACAAATGAATTTGACCGGTAGACGACCTTGCTACATGTACAAGGTATGATCCTACAAAGGGAACTAGAATTAAATAGAACATTGTACCAGTTGTCGGTAGCTTTCGTCCTCTTTTGAATCAAATCCGATAAGAAATACATCCCCGGCAACTCATCTTCAAGATATTACTATATTGCAGGTTGTAATGAAACAAAAAAGAGATTCGTGGTGGAGCGGATTCTTCCAGAAAGCATCCAGTTTTTGCAAGCCAGAAGCAGTTCCCAACGATTCTACCACACTACTCATGCCAACCAGGTACATTAACATTGGCAATCCACGCTTACAATGATATCAACTCACCTTTAAAATAATAATACCGCTGAAGAATGATTTCACCTTCGATAGCAATACTCTTCTGCTCTATATCTTTCCAAAAAGTCTTTAAAGTGTTCAAAATGTTAATTCCAGAAGTGCTTCTTCCACTGTATTGTTACTACCCATTTCGTTGGAAATACTTCAAATGGAAATCAGTCGCGTTCAAACCGCTATACATCCCGATGAACCAAACCTCATTATCAGCACAAAAAATATTTTCCACCAGATTACCTGTATTTTGGCAGCACTGAAAGTGGGCGCCATGCCTCTTATCGTAGGTTTCAATTAATTTAGCACAAAAGTAAACAATCCTTGTCCAACAAATTTCTTAAGTGGGATAAATGAGATAGATTTTCAGTATGAAAGCGACATTATGCACCCTGACCCGTCGAGAATCTCACAAATCATATATACTTACAAGGTTAGTTTGCTATATTTGCACATTTAGTCTTTTATTGAGATCTGAAAAGAACAAAACTTAGTTGAAACAGAGTGCTATCATGCCGTCTGCCATTAACACTTCTTTCGCTAATCGATATCTCGCTTGAAATTCAGGTAGCAAAATTGTTAATTGCGGAAGAAGATATGAATCTTTTGATGGAATACAAACAGTATATAACCTTATGGGACTTGAAAACCCTCAAAGAAATCCTGATTCTTGGAAGCCACAAACTATGCGAGCAAGCGAAAAAGATTTTCGGTGTACTTTGCAAAAATATTGAACCAACACCGATCAAAATGGCATATCCACACAAAAATTACTAAACCTTCCAATTTTATACCACATCTATCTTCTTATCTTTAACAAAATTCCTTAGCCAATTAAAAATTTTTTAATGGTTGAATAAAATAAAAAGGATCACTGAATATCAACTGAGCACCTCAAAAAAAATTCATATTACGTATTCTAATTATATCTACCAACTCTAACAAATGTGCTTGAAGTAAAGTAATAGGCATTCATTTCTGCGAACAATACGAAGCCTAGCTTTATAAATATTCGCATAGTGATACATCTACCAATGACATAAACTTCAACAAAATATTGATGGATAAACGTGGTAGGCATGCATTTTTTTTCTATAGCAATCTTCAAAACCATTTCCTATTAGATCTAAGTAATTAATCTTCACAATAATAGTAAATTTCAAAACGCAAACAAAATACAGAAACCCATACAAAGGCAAAAAAGGCCCATGGCCTCAGAAAGAGCAAAACCAAGGATCGCATAGGAAAAAAGCTGATTTTTCGCGGATGGGTTTCGAGCGTAACCGATAACGAGTGAGCCGAAAACGTTGCCGATACCAGCACCGGAACCGGCTACACCAACTGTTGCAGCTCCAGCTCCAACATACTTCGCTGCACTATCAATATCACGTTGAACCAATGATGTTTGTAAACTACGAAATAATGTTGCGTTATTCGTGCGAAACAACATTGGCAACACCTGCAATTATTCCTCGATTCTATCAAAAAACATTTCGTTTGTGTATGTTCTTTCCCAATCAAAATTTTTTACCTTACCTGAGTAAAACAATGTCAATAGCAAGCATTTTAATTCTTTTATGCAATCCAAAAATGTTAACATCTGTTGGCTTGATATCACTTATTGCTGCCGAACAGTAAACGTAATGAGCTATTTATTGATCTCTAACTGTATTTTTCTAAAACTTATAAAGCTGGATTAAAAGTTAACGTACTGAAACACGAGCTACAGAAGTTGAAAGTCGTTGGCAGTACATGCTGAAGAATTTTATCGAACTTCCTGAAATTCAATCAAAACAAGAATACCTGTGAAGATTAATAGTGACAGCATGGATAACGGCTATAGCTCTGATAGAATATCAGCCATTATCTATTTATCACACTTCATTAAAAAATTCAAGTCAAAATATCCCAAAAAGGGATACAACTGGAGATTATTTGGATGAAAAGAATGAAGGAGAAAGAGTTCCATAGAAGTCGAAGGGTTTTTCAGCATGCACAGCGAAGTGAATATGAAAAAGAATGCAGGAGAAAGAGGACGGATGCGTAGTGCTTGGAAGATTTTAAGAAGCGTAATGGGTGCATTTTAGACTGAGCAGGTAATACATTTCAGAATGAGTGTTAGTGCATTTCAGGACGGATAAAGTATACATCTCAAGTGGAGTGAATCAATGAGTGGAAGAGACGGCACAAAGGACCTCACCCTCCCCATAATCCCAGGCCAGTCAACGAACCACAGAACCACCCCACTGTAATCGAAACATCCACACTTCCCAACTACTCAGCATTTACAAAGTTTAATGGACCGTTTTTTCTCGTTAAATATAGTTCGTCTAGTGAGACTCAAGTTTCATATTGTTTGTCGTTTTGATGGGAGGGTGAAAGGCTCGTAGGGTGACGAAGTTGACGCGGAGACGTGCTCGCGAACTTTGTTTTCCTATAAAAATGTTGTTCAACTGTGCTGGAGGCACGCATCTCGGACTTCAATTTCAAGGAATTAATTAATTTTTGGTTTTTTTTAGTAAAGTGAGCCTTTGTAACAGGTGAAAGTCGCCGAAGTCATGTCTTTTTGGTTGGATTTGCTAATGCTGAATATTTTGCAAGCAGCATGGTAGTGAATTACATTTAACAAACAGCTGTCTCTCCTCGACCTAAAAAATTAAAAGTAATAAATTTTAGAAATAACAGCAGAAATGGATGCAGTACCGTTGGATGAAGTTTCTACATATTTCTCACACCCAGAACAGATGTTTCCAGAGATTGAGGATGACAAAGTTCCAACCGAACAATTCCTCAGAGCTTGTCAAGGCATTGCTAACTTTGTAGGTAAACTAGGAATTTTTAGTCTTTAAATATTTTCCCACTCTGTTGCGTCTTTCTGACACTTCAAATTTTGTCTTGTAAAACTTAACTTTACCAATATCATTAACACCGATTAATCGCTATGTGTTGTCCCACTTATCGGCAGTTAGATGAATCATCAAGCAATCATCAAAATTGCTCTTACAAGAGTAGTATTTCAGGTCTCTTAGGAATAGCATTTATCCCAATAAAAAATGATATCAGTGGTAACATTACCAAGATCAGGACAAAGTACGAGAGTGGGAAAGATAAATACAAATATATTGAAGATCTGATCGAAGACGATCTTGTTAAAAACAACGGAAAAATGGGCACAGCTACCGAAGGACTGTTATGGCTGAAAAGGTCCGTTATTTTCTTATCAGATTGATGCGAGAACGGATTTCAGCATATTTTCAATCTTTCAATAGTTGTGAACTCTTCTTCAAACAAACTAAACTAACACTTCGAAAAACATGTACTAACTTATATATATGATTTTGTTTTTTTCATGTACAATTTGTATAGAACCAATTTTTATAATGTATGCTTTGGTTAAAGTTCTGATTCTTGAGAAAGAGAATGCCCTGATCATCCAGTGTTTTATTATTACAGCATTGTATTTATTTTTTAGAGGTTTAGAATTCATGTTTGAATTTTTGTCGGAAATGGTGCGCGTGTACCAATCAACAGATAAAAGAAAAACCGACAGTTTAACAGATTCTATCAACAATGCTTATAATAATACGCTCAAGAGGCATCATGGGTTTATATCGAAGCAATTGTTTAAGGTAAGATTACAATTTAGAACTTAGGCTTCTACCGTCGTATCTCTGTTTCAGTGGTAATAAATCATTTCACTCATTTATATTACTTTATGCAATTTCAGGTCGTTCTTTTGGCAGCTCCAACTCGAAGTAGCATTTTGAAAGCACTTGCCGAAGGCAGGGAAGGTGTGGATGATATATGTATTGGTCATATCGCAACACATCTCGATAACTTCAGGACTAATGTGGCCCATATTGTTAATTACTATATCATAAAAAAACTAGATACTCCCAATCCGGTGCTAAGCTAAGATTGCTTATTACTTTGGATCAGTTGAAAGAGGGAGAATGCGAAAGAACGTTTCTGTTTTAATTTCATAACGGTTCTCTTTTCTTTCACGTATTAAGAACCGCTATTATTGAAGAATTTGAAATGGACGCGATCTGTGACATGCAGTACTTAGCCGACATATACATTCATTCATTAATAACTGTAACTGTTATGCCATAGTCGATGCTAAGATAATCACTTCTGTCTACTCAACAAACATGCAGTTCTTTTCCTTGATTTTGTGAATAAATTTAGACATGTAAAGCACGCATACAATATTGATTTATAGGTGCATTCTCCAGACAAGATAAATTATGACACGTTTGCCAATTTTAAATTTAAAGTATTTAGTGAGTTTTTGGTCTGTACTTCTAGTACAGTCTTTTATTCCATATATTTCTGACGGTGATTATCAGTTACCGATTGAAGATAATGATCTCTGTTTTGTGGTATTGAATGTCCACAATTACGTGAACGCAGAGACCGTCGAGCGCTAAAAAAGCCCGTATTAAATATAGAAGCTCGAGAATATTTGTCTCATGGGTAATGTTTAAATGAATGCTTTACAGATTTCTATTAAATTTTAGGGATTAAATGTCAAGACTGTTTGTCACGTCAGCTATTTGCTTAATACCACGTTGCCCAATAGAAAACTTAAATAGACCCGTTGCCCAATAAAAAACTGTTAATTAGTTAGTTGAGGATAGCAGTTGTACACTGATAGGTAGCAGTTAGTTGTTTCGCTTTACATCTTTCTTGGATAACGCTGTATTGGATTTCCTTTTTCCCAAACGTTTCATTTTTCCGGATGGACCCGCAGGTGGTGAACTTGGTTGTGATAATTCTTCAACAGCTTTCAATTCCTTCATGAAGTTGAATGAAATTTTTGAACTAATCTGCAAATCAATAAATGGAAAGTTTGGTAAAAATCATAAACAAATATCGCTAATTATGATACATGAAGAACTCTTCCGAAAAGTTGAAAGTTCAACTTTAGAAATTAGTTTGGTATTGTACAAAAGAAGTTACCTGATGCATGCATTCAATGATACTATTTATGGTCTTGCTTTGCTCACGTATGACACGATCCTGTTCAGCGATTATTCGTTCATGCTGCTTAACTTTCTCATCTATCCTTCTTTTCCACTGGTTCATCTTTGCAAGATCACCGAGACTACGTGTAATTGGATTATTACTGCTCCTGCCTATTACGATATTGGAAGAGGATGTATTGCACAACGAACGAACGCTAAATGAAATTTCCCAATTCATTCCAAGAAGAGAAATATGTATGTGATATGTTTGTATGTAATATGTTCTGAGATAATATGTAATTTTAGCTGATATACCTATCACTCAACGTTGCAGACGAAAAACTATTAGGCAACGATTCCAATGAGTATCGAGAATGGGAACGACAAAGAAGACTCAAAGGATCTCGAATACGTAGAGCTGGTGCAATTTGTTCTTCGAAATATTCCATTGCCATACTAAAGAGTTTGAAATGATGAGACAAGATCAATGATGACAGAAATGCAAATATGGCAAGTAATTTAATGACACTTGTCAGTGGCCATCACATTTTTTCATCCTTAACTAATTTATTTAAACAAGATAAACCTCGAATAATCTCGAATATCTCTTAAAGATTCCTGTGTTTCAGGTGGTTGCACTTTCCGTTTAACACAACTGTCTAACATACGCAGCACGGAGAAACCTTCATCCAATACCTGCATAAATTATACATAATAATCCAATACGAATCACATAATGAAACCTTCGATTAGAGCATATTTTGAATTATTTTATAGAGTGCTTAAACTTACTTGGCTCATAAAAGAATCCATCTATAATATTATTTGTTATGCATTTCAGTTAAAAAAGAAATCAGCATACTGTCCTACCTTGCCAGCTATGAAGCAACAGGAATCATTATCAATATACTTCCTGAATGTCATCGAAAGCAACGCATAACGTGTTTCCAATGCTGAATAAACCTCATTGACACGCGATAAAGTATGTAATCTATAAAAATGAACGTTTATCATTCAACGCCACCTCAAGGAAGAGTTTTATGTTCTGGAGCAAAACTGAAAATCGAACATGCATAAACAATTTTATACTATCAAATACAAGAGACAAGATCTTTCATATCCTTTACTACCAACTAAGGTCTGACAAACTTGCAATGGTGCACGAATATTGGACATTTTCATAGTTATATTACTGTAATGCATTTCATTATAATGATTAAAATTTTCTACACAAAAATGTATTGTTATATACAGTAAAACTTTATTTTTCACGAATCCAAACATTAATGATACATCAGAAAACGATATCAACTAAGTCTATTTTCTTCATGCAGCCTCATCCAAACACAGGTCTTTTTATTATTATCAGCTACAGGTATTATAAAAAGTATTCCTTGATATCATTCTTCTGATCTTGCAGAAATGAAAGAATGAACTGTACTTAAACTTTTTTGCATTTTTTGATCATTCGTACTTTACATAGCTTCTGAACAAAAATGAAAAATTCAAATACCCGAAAATAACAAAGGTACCTTCGCTGAGACTCCCTTTTTGGTAACATCTTTTTCATTCGGCTCATTGCTTTATCCAGCTGTTCGCCAAGCCGAAAAAATGAAGAATTTAGAATAGAGCGTGCCACTACATCGAAATTTCTGGAAACCTAAACTGGAAGGATCTGAATTCAAAAAATATTTCACATTCTTCTACGAAATGAAATATGTAGGACCATTGTGCACCCTCTTCTATTATTCATCGCTACTCACTCCTCTTATGATTACAGCAGATAGTTTATGTTCAGAAAATAGAAGATAAGTTAACTAACGGCTCTCAATAAACTGATATCATCGTAAGAAAGGCAATTCATGATGTATGTAATAATCTCCATCGGAAGTGTATCAAAAGTGGCGCCTGCAGATATCGTCATGTCACCGCATCCTGATCTTGTTGGTGTGCTTGCCATATATATGATATGCTTTAAAATTTAAACTTCTGCAAGCAAAAAGATACAATCTAGAAAGTTCTCTGAAATTTTCAGCTACACTATGTAGCCGTTCCGATTGCATATTTCATCCTCTCACCTTAATGGGTCAAACAATGCAGCAGTGACATAAAAATCTGCAATGATGGATACGAAAATTCTTAGCAATTTATTAATTGAGGAAACATGACGACAGGCGAAACGAGAGTGTAAACCCTTTAAAAGGCACGGTCTAATAATTCCGTTCCACACGACCAATCTCGTTCTGCCTGAATGAACTTGTCCACTTTCCTATCACTACCCCCCTTTCTCGCAATCTCCGTCACTTCCGCCGCCGAATGACACTTGGGCACTTATGGAATGGGGTCCAAGTTCATTTTGCGATAAAGATTGTAGCTGGAATGGGCCATTCCGTGCAAGTGTGTTCCGGTTGTTCCGGTTGCTGGAGCTATGACGGTGTTTTCATATGGTACCTTACTTGGACTAATTTCAGGTAGATCGTGCTACACATGGTGTGACCGTTATGTGGCACCAATTCTTGAGGTATGTCAGTCAAATAGATTTATTTCAACGATACTTTTTCCATCATTTCTATTTACTGTTCTCATAATTCATGTAGTTGGCGGATTTGCCTTTTTTTGTTTTTGATGACTCGCACGTAACGCATTACGTGTTACGCATCATCATGGTTGCACTGTTCATTAGGAGATGATACTATCATCAGCTCAGTATAGAATATACTTTGGAAAAGGTCTGTAGTATGTGTAAAAATCTTTATCCATCGGAGATACGAGCAAGGTTACTAGGCAGATAAAAGTGTCAGTTAGTTATTGGAGGTAAGAGATAGATCACTTCTTTCCTAATTCATCATATAAATTGAGAAATAAAACATGAAGTTAATCTTTGAATATGTGTGAAAAAGTATTACATTTATCTTCGAAGTTTAAAAAAAAAATATGGAGCCTTTTCAGGCAATATTTAAATCAAGAACATGTGATTCAGAAGGTATGTATTTTAACCATGAAGAAATACATTTTGTTATTTATTGTCATCCCAATCACTTCTCTATTTCTATACACTTTGAACTGTTATGAACGATCTTATTTTGGGAAGTGCTGTTGCTGTCCTGCCCTGCCATTTACCGTATCTGCCCTTCTGGGTATATAAAATGATGCGGTTTAATGACTTAATTATTAAAATCCTAAGGTAGAACCATCGTTGACAGTGAGATTATTAGATGAGCCAATTTGTAATATTAATATCAGAAATGTTTCTCGCTATGTGTCATATAACAACCGAATTGTTTAAATTGCAATTTAGAAGTGAAGATTAAGAATTTCAAGTATATATATTAAGTCGGAATGGAGCAGGAGAAAAGGAAAGGCAGTACAAGTGCTAAAATGGCAGTAAGACAAAGTAAAATTAAATAAAATTTGGATAGGAAGGTTTACTTCAGTTTTCTATCCATTTCATCTTGTGCACTCTACATGATTTTTCGTTGCAGTTAGCAGATTCAAAAGTAATTCGCTCAGCGGCACGCTTTTTCGTCTCAACAATGTTTGATATGCGCGTATCGATCTTTCAGAATTTTTGGAAACGAATTGAATTTTTTTCAAAGACATTCGGTGAAGAATTCAAAAAATCATTGACACAGAAGAAGTAATTTCATTTACTTGCACATATACAATTAGAATACAAATTATATCATATTAATCACAAACTATATATTTTATTAACTGAAAACATTATAAATCAATGTGGATTTCATAATATCGTTTCCTGTCGTTTTTCAGTGCCATCATACTGTTAGCTGAAGTTTATACAGTGTATCTTATAATAGTATATCACATTTCTGTAACAGTATCATTTTGCTTAATGAAATGTAGAACAGTCAAGCTACATAATTCATTATGAAGGAGTTGTAATAGTGCCAGTATTACTTGATTTTTCAACGATTTAATCGTTAATTTCTTACGATATATGCTCTATAAATCTTTCCCCTAAGTTGCTGAGTAATTCCGACAAAATGCTGAGGTAGTGAGTGCATTTGACCAACGAAATTTAATGATTTCTTCAGATATTAAGTTTTGATGTATAGTTATAAGAGGAATAAATCAGCATCTTAGTCGTGAAAAGATTGCTAATAATATTATATAAACCGTTTTTTTTTTCGTTTCTTCACATTATTTATAGGATGAAAAAAGGATAGCTTGGGACCTATCAGATCTTAAATTTAATGAATTCATTAATTATGTCTGTTCCGTTCAATTACAGAACTACTTTTCTCAGCAAAGTATCTTTGCTAACTTCATATAACTTCCAATTTGTTGTGGGCGAAACTTAAAAAATCCTAGCTTAAATCACGAAATAAGGCAACAGACAACAAATAGAATGAAAAAAGATTGCACTTCAAGATGCATAAAAAGTAAATTTCATTGAAACCTAATGAAATATGATGCATTTGAGAATAAAGCTCGCTCCTTTAGTAAATGACTAACTATCGAGGACTGGACAACAATGCGAACGCATATCATTTAAAAGATTGACGTCTTTTCGTCGTGCATTCTGGGAAGTTGATGTCATTAAACTTTTCTTTCGGGGAGTTTACAGTTTTTGAAGAGATCAATAAAAAAAATGTTAAAGTGACTCAACACTAGCTAAATAATTGGGCTCTGACGGTTGTTTGATATCCCGCGAGTTAACACGTTTTGTTCTGAGTTTCTGTTGTAAGCAAGAATTTGGTGGTATAGATGACACTGAAAATGTAGATGAAGTGGGGTCAGGTAAATCTGCCAACATGGATGAAGTATCGCGACCTATTGGTGTGACACTTCTGGTAAGTATCGAGAAGTGAAGTGATGTGAGTCGAGAGCCGAGTGTATTTGAGCTAACTGTGGCTTTGGACGTTTGTGGTTCGAGCGGTTGTACGACTTGTGACAGAGAACGTGAACGGAAATGTGCAACGTTTACAATGTGAGAAACAGTGGATGAAGGCCTCCGAAATTGCCATGAGATTCGATTCATTGCATTTTTTTCTTGTGTAGGATTCGCTGCAAAATAAATTAATTAAATAGTTTCTATATATTGATCATCATAACTGGAAGGAAAAGACTTTTCTAAAAAATCTCTTCGATAACTTAGAAAATTCATACGTGGCACGACAAAGTTTCTATTTTGAGCAATCGAAGTAATACAGTATGGAGAAGTGGGATAAAGATAAGGGAGAGAAAGTTCAGACATACCGATGACATTTTTTGCTGAGGAAGATGCGCTTTGTACTGTCAGAGGCGTTATTGGAAATGCATTCGCATTGGAGCAGTACATCGCCTGAAATGCTACAGTGGTTTTAATGGAAGCGATAGTCACCCATCTTAACATTTTATCACAGCGATGAGTGTCGAAGAAGAAATATCACTCCGTGTACATCTGATGGTGGTGGGACAGAGCACAACGGTTGGGGAGATGACAGTCGGAATGATGAATTTCGGTATGGCACCGCACCACATTCACAGAATATCACTCATCATAATTGCATGCTAACTTAAGATAGTATCGTTGAAGTAGTTTTGAACTGCCTCATCAAACATATTTTATTCTAAATTTGAATTCTATAACCTTGTAAGAATTTTTTTGAAATTTCCAGTATTCCAAATGTTGTTTTGTTGTGGACACTACCGTTTACCTGAACAAGTTGCGATGAAGTTAGGGAATTTGATGGGTCCTGCACTTCGGGATGATCGGCACGTGGAAATACGGACTCGGATCCAGTTGAAGAATGTACATCCACGCTTAACATATCTCCATCCCTTGGCGATTGATGAACGCTTTCTCTCTGTGTATTGTTGGGTGTACGTCGACCCATGGACACGTAATACCCGAAAGCCTAAAACCGAGTTAGACATCTATTCGGCTTATATTCACACATTTAATCATATCTTGAAATATCGTTCATATAATCAATGCGTCCCAAAATACCTTTAGGATATCATTTTTACACATTGGACAAGTTCTGTGTTCCAGAAGCCACGGATCAACACATGTTTTGTGGAATATGTGCCTGAAATTCATTTTTTGTAGTGTGAATTTAGGAAAATCAACAATTCTTCATCACCACATACTGAGTAAATTTCAACTTATTGTGTAAAAAACGGAAATTTTAATGTGAAAATTTGCTCATTCAGAAAGAATTTTAATTGGAAGAGAAAGCAATATATGAGAGTACTTACCTACACGGAAGAGAACGAATAATATCACCGGCTCGATATGGATCAATGCAAACAGGACAGTCGATGTCAAGCTCTTTATCTCCAATCCGAATAGGTCTTGTTGGAATACGTGTCAGCGCCTTTTTAGCTGCATTAAATAGTCGCCGTTGAAGGCGATCTTTGGCGTGCGCATAACGGAATCTAAATTTTGAATATAAGTACAACAGAAAGTTTACGGAGTTAGCGGTTGAAAAATGGTTAAACTGATTGATAAACAAAAAAGGCATTTAATATGAAGGATTCCGACACTGAACTCTTTAAGTCACTAAGATAAAATGCAAACTGATCAAAAATGTTCATGATAGAACTTCTGGAAAAGAAAACTTCAGAAAATAAATGAGTGAAAACAGAATAGAAAGTTATATAGTACCACTAAGTTTAAAACGATAATATTATCATTTTTACTAGAAGCATTAATGTGATAAGAATAGAATCGGATGATGTAATGATGATCAATTGAGGGCCAGGAATACCGTAGCAACAGATCACCTGTAAAGGAATGGCTGGGAAAGAGCCCATCAGTTAAATTACTAGATTGCTAAGAGATAGATTGGTGTAAGTTGCTGTTATGTGATATAAATCGAGAATCTAATTTCGTTTGTCATTTAAAATAATTCATTTTAAAAATATAAAAATTAGAAAATGGCTTGATTAAAGGAGGAGAAATCAAAGAGATGCCTCACCTTTGCACATAATAGAAGACGAGCCAAGCAAGCGAAATAACCATTAAAATGATGAATGAAATGGAAACAAAAAGAACGGAAGTTTTCGAAAAACTGCGTAAGGCATCACCATCAGTCCCATCAATAATTTGACAATTATCCAAGGCGATCGGTGCTTCCTCTTCGACGAATGCAAAACGGATCTTTTTCTCGTCATCAATATTGCTCACTTGTCTATGGCTAACACCACGAATGACAATAATCAACGAAATTTCGATATCATTTAGCATCCGTTTCAAGTGCAGATAGATACTGCTCAAATCGGTTGGGCATTCCGTACAATTCTCACAAATTGTTATTATTTGCTACAAATTAATTCGTCAGCAAGACATGACTTAAAATTTTATCATCATATATTTAATAACATTGACATAGTAACAAAGTCAAAAGCATATAGAGACAAATAAGCCAGAAGCTTCATGCAAGCTAAGCAGACATTCTACTGCTGTGGACATGATAAATTTATTTATGTATGTAGTCAGGGCAATAACATTTACTAATTGCGGCTTCAATTAGTTTAATATGGAATAAGTCAACTTCTGAAGTTTGCAGTGACAATCCTGTTTGTGTTGTTGAAATCGCATTTAAGAGAAGTGGATTTGAAAAGAACCTGATAATTGCTAGAAGAATACGCGGAATTTGGTCTCGCAGTAGTAGCAGCCAGGCGACATATATCACCGCCTACAATTTGATCCAACGGCATATAAACTAAACGACCGATTGGTAGAGGATTCGATCGGAATGGTGGATCGAATGATAATTTATTGAATGTTGTCGTTCCACATTGCAACGACTGATGCTGCGAATGCTGCAACTGATATTTGCTTACAATTTTCGATGAAAATTTAAGATGCAAAAAAATTGATTTCCAATTTTTGAGTATTTTTTATGCTATTATTATCAATTAATACCAACTCTTCCTGTTTTGAAACATTGCATTTTCTTGATAGATTCTTTTGGCATCATGTCCTATTTTGTTTGTTTAATATTTCTTTTTCAATTCTGACACTTCTAAAGCTATTAATTCATTTCTTTCTTCCTTTTCGAATTTTACTGAACTTGTTTCCATTCATTTTAGATTTATTTTTCAATTTAAAAAATTTTAGTGCTTTGGACTTACAACGACGAATGAAGAAAATACTTCAAGACGCTTCTTTATAAGACAATGATTTAGGAATGTTTTTAATTCAGACTGTAAATTCTTTTCAGAAAATCCTGGTGAAGATAGCTCCGGTGTAAGTTTTCTACTGCAGACGCATGCATGTAGCGGGAATTGTAGTAACACGCAAATTCATTAATTGGTGGTTTTGTTGAATTCAAAAGCAAACTTATCTGTTTCTGATTCTAAGATCAGATCAATAAATATCTCACACGACAACTTAGAAATGCTACTTAAAAAGAATCAATCCAATCAATCCCACATATCGTTTCTTTAAAGCTCTCACTGTTCCGTGAAATGGGAGAGTTTTCAAAGAGAAAAAAGTAAGATTTACGATTTTACTGGAAAAGGATAAGATTTACATTTTTTTTAGTCATACCTGTGTATCTTCTGGTTGCTTATTACTTATTTATTTCTTTATTTATTTCCTCGCTCAAAATCTTTTAGTCCTGTTCCAGGTTGACAATTAATGCGTTAATATGTAGAAAATATATCATTTTTCATTAACATAACAAACAGATAACGAGATTTCCTAGTACATTAGATTTCCATAATGCTCCATACCTCAATACTAATGAATCTGGTGTGATATGACCAGTCCTTAAAATATTTCTCCTACGATCTTACATAATTTGAATTATGCATTGAGAGAAATAAGACAAGTGATTGGAAGCTTGTTAGTGTGTAAACACGTTCATTCCAGCTCAGCTGTATAAACAAATCTTTTTGCTCAGTTGTCGCATGCCAATTGCGGGCCTAAAGAGACAAGAAGAGAGGACAGAAAAGGAAAGACATTTCATATTCTTTGCATGTACCAATTGGATATGCTAAACAGTGAGGTAAAAGAGGTGACGAATGCCATTCACTCCTGCGATAATGCCTAGACAGATTAAGAATTAGTCATTAATCTATCCCATAATCGATAATGGAATCGAGATATTCCATTCGACTTGATCCAGACTTAATGTAACTACTGATTAGATTAGCTACTAAAGCACTGGATTGGAAAACACGAAGTGTGGAAGTGCGGAAGGGAATGGAAATAGCTGGACAAACAATGGTGTGTCTAAGGACGTGACTATCCGTCGTCAAGAACGTTAAAGCAATGATATGAAATGACAGAGAACTATGAATCGAGAAATGTATGTTGCAGTAATTTAAAACTAAAAAATGTCAAGAAGAGCGTTTACAGAAAGGAAGAAATCCTAAAATGATTTTAAAAAATGTGAATAAGGACCTCTGGTCTTACTTGCACCATCACTTCTTAATATTCACAACTTTTTCGTCTGACCTGTCACACTTCTTCATTGTAATTATTCATAGATCTTTTCACAAGATAAGCATTTCAAAATTCCATTTTTAAAAATCTAGTGTACTATTTTAATACATCAAATACAGTTTCTACTCAGTGAACAAATTTTGAAGTGGAAAAGAGGAGTGCTCATGTGATTGAACGAGTTGAATCGAATGATGGTTTTGAGTTCTTCCAGAAATTTTAATCAGATAAAATTGTATCACGTGACTTTATCTGTTAATGAATGCAATTTTTTGACACCAATCTGCCGATCTCTGCTCTCATCCTGTGGTAATTTTCACATCATAAAGAAGAAATAGCAACTTAACCTTTCAATTCTATCATTCAGAACAAAACTATCTACCAAGACAACATCGTTCTCATGTCAAATTTTCACGTTAAGTCATATGATCTATCACTTCCACTGGATACTAAACCAAGGAACTACTAAACCCACCTTACCCTGTTGACTTTTGACGCTGAAATAATCCATTAAATTTTTTCACATGCATTTCTTTCTGACTTTAATTTAATCAAATCAATAATATCGTTATGAACACACCTGAGCAATAGCCTGAAAGACATAAAGTACCAAAATATAGCAATTCATTGTTAGCCAAACCATTTAGTCGAATATTTACCTGCAAAGATCACATGTATTATCAGCTTGAAATCAGTGATCAATACGATCAGTCATCGGATACAGGAATGATTGAATAGAAGGAAGAAGGATGAAAGGTTTCAGATTTATGGGGATGAGTGGAAACGGGAATGGCTAAGTGTTCCACAATCTTACAGAAATAGTTATTCATGGGGTGATTGTCCACATGAAATGGTTGCTTTCGAGCTTTAAGTGAAGCAATCGATGGATTGATCCGCATTTTAAGTTTAATCAAACATTAAGATTTATCCTTCATATAAAGAGAAAGTTAAAACTGAGGGGTAGATCAATGATACTTTGCATCTGTCCCGTATATTTATTATGAGGTAAATTCTGTTACCTCGAATTAGTCTCGAACAAGATTTTTTCGGAACGGAATAATAATATTCGGGATGTTCGACCAAGTATTATTAAATACTGCTATCATAATTAACTTCCACTATTTTTACATCCAATAGTTATAATCCTTTTTGTGACCGTGGAACCGCATTCTCCAGAATACCCGACATGTACAGGAAGTTTGAAGAATAAATAACAGTTACAAAATAGTATAGTATATCCTGGGAACTTTCTTCTTCCTTTGAAGCCTGGAAAGCAAAAGGTGAAGAAGTGACACTAAGCGCTATGCACAGGCTCCTATCAATCGGATAAGCAACATTTATCCATCTATCCATTCATTCAATCATTCGTTCATTCAATCATTCAATCATCCGTTCATTCACTCATGTATACTATACTCACTACACACTAAAAATGAATGATTTAACGGCACATTTTATTATTTAATAACTAACGCCGATTTATTTATTCTCGTCTGACATTGTGTGCATGTGTGTGTGTGTTTATTGGAGAGGAGTTAGCAAGTTGTTAAGGAAGTGCTTCTATTCTGGTAAAGAGCCACATTTTAAGACCGCCTCTGAATAAGGAAACTCAGATGAAATAATTTCGAACGCAACCAACTTTTGGCATTTTCAGTATCTTCGATTTGAACATAAAAAATAATGGAAAAATGTGTGGCTTCACTTACGAAATCATTCTATTTTCTCAATCATATTGTTGCAAAATTCTGACACCAATCCGAGCGAATTTAAGTTTTGCTGCAGTTGTAATTTTTTGTGGAAAGAGTTTCTGCAGATTAAAAGGGATGAAAAACTTAGTCAAACAAAGAAGTTACTGTGACACCAGACTTTCTTCAGCAATAGTAATAAAGCAGAAATACGAAATGCTATCTTTTCATAGCATTTAAAAAGCTTCGAATTTGAATCGTAGTCCGAATAAATCGTTGTCCTCTGTTAAATAAATTGTTCGAAAAGTGAGAAATTTTTGAAATTTAAAGCTGGAAATTTTTTCTAAATTAGTTCAGAAATTCAAAATGAAGTTTCTCATCGGCAGAGTTAGATAGTGTCACAAAAGTGAAATAGATGGTTCAAATAAATCCGGAAGATACTTCGAGACTTCAATTGAAAGGAGAACTTCGAATTATCGAATCTTGGCTACCGACAGAACTAAAGAAAAGAAACGGCTTGATGGGAGCTTCTCGATGCATGTCACAAAAGTGTTAAATCATCGTCAGCTGGGCAAGAAGAACGGTTCAAGACGAAGAGAACATGGTCCTTTGGTAGTTGCATTATAAATGACTTCGAAGAAAAAACGTATAAAAATAAAGATAGTTCGAGGGAACTATTTTATAATATCTTCTTTTGTTGCTGCGTCTGTAAGGGGATGATACGGAAGCGGAACAGAGAGGACAGGTACAGCGGAAGATGGATGGAGGATAGAACACAACTGTTCCACCAAGGTATTTGTGACTCACAAAGCTTTGAAGCTATTCTTGAAGATATCCATTTTAAGCACAAATTCTCCTCGAAATAACATTTTTATCACAACTTCCAAAGGATCCATTGATGATGGTCACTACTTGACCAATCTTTTTTGACTCAACAAATATATGATTTTGAGTTTATCAGTTTCTCATTACTTCATCAGAATGCCATGATATGGAGTAGCTATCCATTAGTCATAAGTTTCTTATCGAAATGTATCAAAGGTTAGTTGAGGAAGAAGTTAAAAGTTGCTATTCATATCCTTCGTGTCATATATTCATTATCATTACTCGTTTAATATTTCAAAACAATTAACAATAATATCAACTCCACTACTCTGCTATTCACAACAACAGCTCTATTCTGGTTTCGTATTCTGTCATATATTTTCCGCTGTTCGGAAAGAAAAAAATTTGGCACTAAATGATTATATGAATGAATGGAGCCTGAAATAGATAAGAAATCTGTGGCTATATTTCGTTAAATAAAACAACAACCAAAGGGAAGACTCATTTATTCTTTGAATTGGAAAGGATAACTAAACACAAGGAAATCACAAAACAATTCAACTACGCAGGAAGCAGAGAGACTAAAAAAGAAATGTGCCCAATATTTCTTGAAACCAAAGATCGATACTCTGCAAGTGTGCTTTCACTTATTTCTCATTATGTGGCTAAGAGTTGTATTTTATTTACTTGTTCTTTGAATAATCGTTGAAAAGCGAGTTTTTTTCCATCCTTTATCTTATATATTGTCATGGAAATAAAATGCAAGAACAGTGAAGAAACTGATGCAAAACGATGTCGATAGTGTAGAAAGCGTTAAATAAAGCGAAATTTCAGCCAACAGCGTCACATTATCAGAGAAGAAAATCGCATTCATCTCCTATCGGAGTAGCGCTCGAAGTATTCTATCGGTTAATCACCCGTAACCAATCATCTTATTGCAATCCGGAAGTATTTCTACACCACTTTCAACAAAAATATGTAGGTTTGGATGTATTTGGCAGTTGAATATTATAAACATTGAAAGGAAGAAGAATTGTGATATGATAAACGATAATGGAATGCGTAACAAATAAATTGCGCAGGAAATTAAGTAAACGAGAAGCATTTTTAATCTATTACAAAAATGAATATTTTTCTGCTCCATTCAAGAGGCATATCTTGTAATTACAATAATAACAAAAGGAAAAATTAACAAAAAGCCTTATTGTATTTGCCTTCGTGGAGATATGACCCCTCCAACTAAGTCGAGCCGAAGATCTTCCATCCTGCTTTGATTGTTTGTTGAAGTCCAGAAGATAAGAATGGTGAAGTTTATTGAAGGATAGTTTCAGGAACGAACTTTTACTTCTCATGAAAATGTAAGTTAAAAGAAAAGTATAAACGGTAACATGGGAATTTTGTTAGTCTGAATAAGCTTAAATTCGAGTAAATGCGACAAATATTTGGTGACAAAGTTGCATTAGATCAAAATGAGTTGTAAAGGGACACTTTATAGCAGCAGCATATTCAAAGTCAACGATCGAATTACAGTTAGAATTAATTTCATCAAGACCACTTTATTTCGAGATTTGATAGCACGAAAAAGGTTGAATCTGTACAATACGTCTGAATTGATTAGTTTTGAGGCATATAAAATAAGGTGTCAGTACGATTGCCGGTCACTTATCGGTATTTATTCTCAACTGCTCGATTTTTCCCATTAAACAAATTTGTAAATCAATCTTTAGGCAAAAATGTCGTTAACTTTTTAATATATTTTTTAACGAAAATGTGTTAGAAAGTTGATGACTTTTTTATCAGTAATTTGATTCAAATAGTACTAAAGAGGATCATTTTTTGTTGGTAGCTATTCAAGAGTACATAAAAATTTTCCTTTTTGTATGTTCCATGGCTGGTTTCCTTTCCTTCTGCTCTTTTCAACTTCTTGCTACGTGATTTCTGAAATCTTACATTTCAAAAAATGACCTATGCAAATGATTTTTTTTAACTTATCACTAGCCTATTAAAATCCATCTGTTTTTTGAATATGCCATTTCAAATATGCCTATAATCAGCTGCCAATAGAAATTTTACATGCAATATAAAGAATCAAATAGGATAATTCGTCAGTATTTTCCAAATGTATTGTATGAATAGTTTGAAAAAAGTCATTAACGCCAGTAGGATTATGTACAACCTCGGAAATTTTGAATGAAAGAAAAGTCATTGAACTCGAAGGTCAAATATTTTCCTACTGTTATAGTAAAAATGCTTCCCGGGAAATTTAATAATTGTTCTCGTAATAATAACAAATAACGTGGTATGGTATTATCAGAAAATGGAATGCGATTTACCTATCCATAATTGATAACGACATTAAATATTAAACTGTTAATTTGAATATAATTCATGATGCTAACTGTAATAATACTGTATTAAAAAGTGTGATAAACATCTTTTCCTTTTCCTGAACGCGTCAGCCGAAGTATAAACATAGAATTAAATATCAAGTGAACTAGTAGAAGAGAAATTGTGAACAGAAGTAGAAGGATTTAGGTAATCAGATTGCATCCATCTTCGCCATTATAATTATTCATAAAAGAAAGCAATTAAGATACGCCTTCGATACGTCTGCCTGCGATAAGCATCTTCAACACAGAGCTTTCCGGATCTTACATATTTCTATGAAGTCACTGAACAGCTGATGCGTAATAACTTGCAATAGTAATATCGGAATTGAAACGATTAATTCGAGCTGAATTAGGTTAGCTGAGCTGGACTGAAATGAAGGAGGAGGGAAAAGAGTAATCCGAAATGATTTATTTTAATCGAAACAAATGTATATGGCTTGGAGAAAGGGACAGTACAATAGCAAGAAGAGTAAATTTAGAAGAAAGAGAGAGGAAAAGTCTATTCATAACATTGTCCACATCCATATAATGCCAAGCCTCGAGGCTACGTAGCACCGAAAGTGATGGAAGGAAATAAAAACGAAACCTTCACCGCGTAACCGAAAGCAGAAAAATAATGTCGGTAAGGACAAGTGCTAGGTCTGTTTAAGGTTGTCCGCTTTCCCTTTCCTCCTCTCTTCGTACCTTCTCGCTTCCATCCAACCGCCTACTTATCGGTTTTCTCATCGCTAGCTCACAGTTACTGGTTAGAAGTAATTATCGGCCAAGTTGTGGAGAAGGCAGGCCAATATGTGCCTCATTTCCATTCACACTTTTTCTCACTCTTTCTCCTCCTTTCCGTCATTCTGTGCAGTGTCACTCATATGGAATTATATTGTCCTTCACATTTGCGACATTCAGAAAGTATTGTTATGTATAATCCATACTATTTCTTGCATATTTTAAGCAACTAGTAAATAACAGTTCCACCGGTTGCTTAACTGGAACTGTGCCTTCGTCTAAATGCGCTCAGAAATTTTACAGTCAAATGACTCTATCCATCATTATAGATCAAAATTCAATGATCCTTAATGGAGAATTGTTCGGAAGTTTAGGAATTTCCCTTTCTACGGATAGATACAAACGCAACAACTTTCTTTAAAGTCTCTCAACAAAGGTTGCTGCCAGAGTTTTTTCGTAGGATAGCCTTTCAAAGAAAAACTCTCAAGATTTTTTTACTTTTTGACGCTGTAGTGATAAGAGATGAGAAAAAAGGGAATGCTCCTTATCAACAATTTGTTTTTTAGTGAGTCAATGAATAGTGACGAACAAAAATGGAATAAAAGTATTGCAGAGCGCACATCACCGGACTGAATCTGGAGTTTGATCTCGAGAATTTGTTATTTTTATTAAGGAAAATTCCCGGTTTAAAAAATTTGTCAATGTAAATTTTGCAGATAAAGCAGCCTAAAAGGTTCCTGAAAGGAATAAGGATACCGAGTATGCATTTAATTCCGGCTGTAGTTTTGCTAATCCCACTTCTGATATGCGATGAAAAAGCGTAGAAAGAATATTGCTTGCATTTTTTTCCTCTCACATCATACCATCCGATCTCTGAGCATTTCTACTTTTTTGAAATGCACAACATCTTTCATCCTTCTCCTATTAACCATTTCAATTGTTAATTGTACAGTACAAACATACATGTTTATGCATAGACATGCACAATGCACTAGCAAATTAAACAAGTGAATTTAATTTTTCGAAATTCTCCTCTCCACAACCAGTTATGCGCTATTGTGGCATTTGTACAGTGAAGCCTAAACAGTCTTTAACCATTCTATATTCATTTTACAGAAAGTATTTACAATGCGCAAATAAACTAACAAATTTTTCGCCACATCTTTTCCTGAATTTCATTTAAAGATTGTTTGATAAATGCAGAGAATCTCGAAGATATTTGAAATCAAAGTGTATAGACTTAAAGATTAATATGTGAGAGAAGAAAAAAGCATAAGTGATTCTTCTCAGCACTCATGCAAAAATACTTCCTCAATATGACACTTTTAAAATACATTCTTCCGGCTGTTTAAGAAGAACCGAAATCATCCAGACATATTGATAATCATTTCGGCTACTCGTACCTCTTCTCATTCCTAACTGATCAACTCAATTTTCACAGCGTTGCGATATGTGAGACTAACTTTTCACGCGTTCACAATGACTTTTCGAGTTCTTTCTTCTTGAATCTCCTGAACTGAACATCATCACCTACCTTATCCAATTAATGAAATATATGAATATAATGAAGCGGATGAAGAAATATGTGGACGAATGGAGGGGTATGGATTCTGCCAATGTGTTTAAATTCTGTGAAATGTAGGGGAGGAAGAGAAGAGCGGTATAAGTTCAGGAGAGTGAAGTGAGTCGACCTTTTGTCTTCCCACAACTATTTCTTCAACAACAGCACCATCAATCCATCCATGAATATTTAATTCTCTTCTTCACCACATACGGTTCCATGGATGGAAAGCTCACGAGCGAGAGGGATATTCACAAACTCAATTGGAATTACCAAACACGTTTGGAAGTTGCGTACCGTTCCGGCTAAGTCCTTCCGCAGTGTAACCGTATCCGATGACCCTATTCATTGTTACCGCAATAATCGCACGCATCACTGCACACGCTAAGAGTAAGCAGTTATGTTACAAATAATTATTCATTATCATTTGACGAGACATCACACTGATGGTAAGATGTGTCAATAAGTTCAAGCAGGTCTGATGAGCTAGAGTTTGAGATATATTCGGTAATATTTCATCTGCCCACGATGCTGACAAACTTAAACTTAAAACTAAGTTGACCACTGTGATGCACGGCGGATAATTTGCAAGATTCATCAACTTTTCCGACCAGATAACATGAACATTTGATGGTTTCAAACCACACTAGGAGATATCAGCTGAGGATAGATAATATTTCGGACGCTTATAAACTCTTCCAGATACCAGTTAAAGAGAGCTAGAATTTACAAAGCTAACAGCTTAAGAGTAATTCTATGCATTACTCCAAAAAGACATAAGCATATTTGCAAGCGGTAATTTCAAGCTTTTGCAATTTGGGTGAAAATTTTATGCTCTCTTCCCTTTTATGAAATTGAGTTCATTTGCTGATAAGAAGCAATACGTGAGATCTCACGGTACACTGACGTTTTGAATTGAGAGAGAAACATCTGCAGGACCGATGTCCCTCACCTCCTAAACCACACTTCCGCACCATCAGCTGGGATTATGTCATTGCATGTGGAGTCGCGATATTTCCCGCATTTCATTTCGGCTTCCGAAGACAATTTCCTTTCCTCTTATGGAATTGATTTTGCCGAGAGGGGAGGGGAGAATGCTTCATGAAAGAAATTTTAATTTTAAACTCTCTCGCTCACATCAGTTAACACGTCGATGTTCCTTGTAGCTCTGTAATACAGATTCTTTTTTCTTTGGGTTAAAAAGTTTTCAACATCAGAAAGTGTCAGCGATGAAAGAAATGCATAGAAAAATCAGTTGCCAAGGTCAGTTGTTTCTTTGTTTCTTCTTATTATTGGTTTAAATGTAATTCTTTTCCTTGGTTTTTAAATGGGCTGTTATAGATAACTTTCGAAAATTGAGTGTAGCCGATGGTTTGAGACATCGATGAGACTTCAATAGAAGTGGTCAAAATGTTAATTCCCTTTTTCATATTTCATAGCTGTCATTATTAAAGTTGCAATGTAATCTCTTCGTGAACATGATTGCAGAGATGGTTTGTTTTGATAATATTTGTTTGCGCAGTATTATTTCCTTCATCCGTTGGTTGCCAGTTATTTTTATCCTTGCATTACTCTGTTGGGTATATTTTGCATACGTTGTACAATTATGTTTCTGTAAGTTACCCTTCATTTCTCGTGCTACAGCTTTATTTTAGCGCTTAATATTTGGATGATTAGCTGCAGTTATAGACGAAAAATTTTTAATCTGGTTTTACAGACATTCGAAAGCGCGCCATTTTTTACAAACACTATTTTTACTTCCATGTTGATCAAATTGTTTTGAAACGAAGATTGTAAATGAAGGAGACAAGAAAAGACGTATTTGCACTTTTTTTCTTACTCTGGAATTACATAATGCACGTTACCACACATATCATTATGTTTGATTCATTCAGTTATGGTTGAAGACAATTTCGAACGTGTCGTGTACCTGTCTGTTTTTCATTTATTGTTGTTTATGTTTCTGTGGTCATATTATGAAACGATTTTTCGACCAGTTGGCCGACCACCCAAAATAGTAATATATTTACCATATGGAGTCCTGCTAAGTCCCAAAATTTGGTATAGGTTATATTAAATGACCCAGGAATGAATACTAATTGTGCTGCTTATGATACATAGAATTTATGATATTTCCTCTTTTTTTGAATCATTTTACTTTGCAGTTTTATGTAGATTCACAAACGCGGCAAGATCTTTGTAGTGTGGAAGAATCTGAATGCAGAGAAATACTGGAACGTTATGTAAGGCAACATCAGATTCCAGTGGACAACCGTAATAGTGATGGAAGTGTGATTTTACTGAGTTTTTTTTTTAAATTTATTCAGATTTTATTTTGCCGGAGCTGATTCTTCCTTTTCTTAAAATATGGAAACAAATACAAAAGTAAAGAAACAACAATTCACTAAATTATATATCAGGCATCAAAGAGTAAGGTTATTAAGTTTAACGATAGTCTGACCATGGATGGATCAAACATCAGTTGGGGTTTCATGAACTTTTCTTTAAGTGGAGTGTATGCCAACTTTATAACTTTTATTCCGAACAATTTTTTGTCCTTCTATCGGTAAGATTAAAAATAATGTAGCATTTACGAAAAAAAAAGCATTTGCGTTTCATAATTTTGCGAAAAATTTATCTATATATTTTGGTATAAATCTTCAGGTATACGATACTGTTATAAGTGTAGTTGTATCAAACCTGATCGATGCCACCATTGCTCTGTTTGTGGTCATTGCGTTTTGTAAGTTTCACTTCTTATATGCATAAACTGCAATTAACAAACCTTATGTATAACTGTCATAACCAAGAAATGTGGTGATGTTTTCAGGAAATTTGATCATCACTGCCCGTGGGTCAATACGTGTATCAATTATTTCAATTACAAATTTTTCCTTCAGTTTCTGTTTTATGGCCTCATTTTGTGCCTTTGGGGTATACTGACAGATTTACAATATTTCATTGCATTCTGGAGAGTAAGTTTTTATTCAAAATATCAAACGCTGTATGTAATTGTTGCTTAACAATAACATTATGAATAAATAGGAAATTCTTCATAACTAATCGTTTCATTGATTGCAGAACGCTTTGCGACTGAATGCTGGTTTTGGCCGCTTTCACATCGTTTTTCTCTTTTTTGTAGCTGGGATGTTCGCGGTTTCTATAACCTGCCTGTTTGCTTATCACATGTATTTGAC
>UPTC01000283.1:36847-47409 GCA_900537255.1 Acanthocheilonema viteae | reverse complement strand
AATACTTTGAGCGAAAGGAAATGAAATGAGCGAAGATATTAATGCATTCACAAAGGCCTGGAATTTTTATTGTTAATTTCGAATCGTTGATAATATTGAAAATATGCGTTATATACTACTGACATTTAAATTAAGTTTTTAGTTAAAGATTTGAATTATTTGATATGAATAAATATTAACATGTAATGTTATTATCTATCAATGATAAATTATTTTGTGGGAATATTTTCCTATCTCACAATATAGGCAGTCATATGAGTGCATATTATTGTTTAATCATGATTTTAATCACAAATATGTGAGCAATCTTTCTCAATGTTTACAATTCGATAAGCATTAAAATTTTGTTACATAATATTTTTGTTGTTGTTGTTGCTGTTGCTATAATTTTTATAATAATTGATTTAGAGAGAGAAAGGAAGAGAGAGTGAAAAAAGATGATAAAATGATGAAATGGGAGAGATGAACGAGGAGTGTCCTTGCATTCATGATGGCTTATCAAACTTGTTTTCTTCTGTTATAATGCTGTACCTATCTTTTTTCCTTTTTCCACATATATATATATATATATATCAGCTGTTACTAACTTTAACTTCCTTACACCAAATTTTATTATATTTTATTCCATTTATTGCTATAAAAAAAATATTTTTCTTTTTTTGGAATTCTTTAATAACTAGTTTTGGTGAGTAAGGATTACAATTTTTTGATCAATTAATCATGCAATTTTCTTATTGTTGTAAGTGTTATCACTAAATGTATATTTTTCATCGTTGCATTTCATTTAATCATTGTATTAATTTGTTAAAAATATTATCATTTAAAAAATTTACAACATAATCATTTAAAATCAGTTTATTATTGCAGAAAAATATAATGTATTAATTTACTATTGAAATTATTTAGCTGAAAGGAATGGCAGCTTTATCCAAATTCCAGCCTATTGCTGGAAGCACTTCAATGTTTTACGGTGCTACAACAATTGCTTCAATTCTTTTTGTTGCCGCATTTGTAAATATTGTTTGGAAAGGCGGTAAATTTTTTTCAATTCAAAATAAAAGATGAATTATAAACATTAATTTTGTTATTATTTTAAGATAGTTATTTCCTCATCCGATATTCCAAATGAGCACATTAATAGTTTGATTACTTAAAAATTGGAAAGATAAATTGAAAATTTTAAAATCAATGTTTTAATCATAAAGATTAATGCCATTATAGTTCCATCATCAGTAATATTGAAACGAAAAAATGTAAGAAGATGGAAATCTCCAAAATGGTATAATACTACGAATACAAGGCTTCTTTACAAGCTTTATTTTTTGTTTAAAATTATTATTCCACGTTTCAAATGTAAGGAAACATTGCTTATTGGTAAGTTTAGCGACTTTTTTTTCTTCATCGCTACATTCTAATTAATTTAAAAATTCCGAATTTACCAGGATAAAGTGATTTTAATCAATAAAAATCCATTATTATTATTACTGTTGATTAGGCAGTTAGAAAAAAAAATTTTTTAGTGAGAAAGAAATTAATGTTCTCATAAAATTTAGCACTCTATACTCTTGTGTTACTGTCAAGGACATTACTGTCCATTTATGTCGCATCTTTGGAAGGTCATTTAATTCGGACAATAGTTGAAAAACAATCTTATGCATTTATTCGAAATCTTATTAAATGGTTCCTTGTTGCACTACCAGCTACATTTATTAACAGTATGATTAAGTATGTTATCAATTTTATCGTTTTTTTTTTTCGTTTATAAACTTTTATCACTGATCACCAAAATTTATTGACATTTTATTTCAAATTTTTTATTATTGTTGCAGTCCTTACAGCAATGTCGGATAATTTTGACTTTCAGCTAATTCATTCTTTCAAATGACTAAAACATACTACTAATATTCGTCTGATCAGTAATGTAATTGCATGATTAAATTTGATAGCAACATCTATCTTTTTAAAATTCTTTTTAATCTACTTTGGTTTAATAAAAAATTTTTTTTTCAAAAAATATCCAGTTTATTGTTCGAAGAAACGGAAAGAAATACAAATAGTTCATATAATTTAAATATGATTTTAACTTATAGCTTACTTATAGGAACTATCATTTTCTTCGCATTCAGTGGTGAAATTAAATTTTAAAAAGTCATATACAAATAATTTTAACTGATAAATTTTAAAATTATTCATTTTAGATTTATGGAAGGATATGTTGCCATAGCATTTCGTGCTCGCCTTACTCAATATGCTTACAACAAATATCTATCGGTTTGTTTTGAATTGAATTTTTAAAAAAGCTAGTAAATTATTTTTGAATTGAACTTTTTTAAAAAACCAGTAAATTATTTTTGAATTTATCAATCAGTTTGAGAGTTACCTTATCATCCAAATTATTTTGCTCAAAAGGCTGCATTGTTTATGTATTAATAAATGAATACTGATACTAATATTTAGGCAAAATAATTTTAAATTCAAATTCTTAATTTTTAGATTTTAAATTTAAGAAAAAAATGTTTTGAAAATGATTTTTTGCCCTGATAAAACAATTTTTCCTTTTTCGAAACAGCATAATACAAAAAGTTTTCAGGATTGTACATATTATCATGTAAATAGTTTGGATGGACGACTAAAAAATGTTGATCAGTGTTTAACTGATGATATTATGGCATTTTGTGAAGTCGCTTCAAGCCTCTTTTCGCTAATTCTTAAGCCGCTTTTCGACATCTTTTTCGTGGGGTGCTTTTTTAGCCCCTCCTTTTATTAAATATTTAAAATTTCAAAACTTAAAATTTCCATTCAATTTCGTCAGTTTTGAAAAATATCTAAAATTCTTATATCATCTTTAACAAAAAGCACATCATTATCAATTTATTCAAGAGTTTAAATTTAATTAATTCCAGGCTGACACTGATATATAAATCACGGAATGCTAAATTAGGTTCAGGACTATTCGTTTTAATTATCATGGGTCCTAGTGTATTAATAAGTACTGCCGGACTGCTGCGATATATATCGCCCAAGTGAGTACTTCAATTGATTTGTCCATATTTTCATTTCCACAAATTTCATCTGATCATCAATAATTCATTTCTTTCTCTTATTTTTTTATTTTATTACAGCTTTAACAAATTGCTTTCGGAAGAGTCAAAAAAAAAGGGCGCGCTGCGTTTTTTACATTCACGTCTTATTGCAAATTCCGAGGAAGTTGCATTTTACAGAGGCCATGAGGTCAGGAACAAAAAAAGTAGTTGAATTGAAATTGAAGTAACTGAAATATTGAAATATTAGCTGTTACACAACAATCTTTTATATCTTATATTTTAAATTGTAAAACTTAAATTCGTTAGTTATTTATTAGCAGAATGTAAGTTATAAAAATGCTAATGCAAGAAACAATAAAATAGTCGAAAATTTTTAGACTGAAAAAATTTGCCTATTAAAAGCATTTTATAACATTCAACATCATGCATATTTAATATGCCGGAAGAAAATACCATATATTATGGTGGAACAGTATTTATTAAAATATTTATGGACAGCTACGGGTATGATTATGATTGCTCCTTCGCTATTCACAACAAAATCTATCAAAACATCATCATGTAAGCTCTCTTAATTATTATGCATGCGAAATTTTTCTTGAAATAATAATTACTTTAAAAATATTTCAGAAAAAAAAAATGGTACAATATTAGCTTTTTTTTCTTATGCAGGACATATTTAATTGCATTATATTCAAAAAGGTAAATCAATCAATCTTCATTTACCTTCCAAAACTTTTAGCAGAAATAAAAATGGGTGATCGAACAAGAAATTTTATGACTGCAAAAAATTTAATGGCTGTAATAGCAGGTGCTGCTGAAAAATTAATGGTTTCCTACAAAGAGGTTTTCATAATTTTAAATTTTTATTATATCATTTTACCCTTTTTTTTTTGCCAAATTATGTGAAATATTTTGATGATATTTTATTAGATTTTTGAACAAATTTCATTTAAACTCTGTTATAAAAAATTTTTTATTTATTCTAAAATATTGTCAGGTGGTCGAATTGGTTGGATACGTGTCACGTATTTATCGTATGTTTGAAGTTTTTGAAGAGGTGAAACAACAAAAATTTATTGGAAAAAGAAGTGTGGAAAATGTGAACGAGAATAAAATAGAACAATATAATGCTGATGAAATACGTGGTAATTACTTCTTCGTGGATGTGAATACTCGCCTAAGTTCAATGTTTGAAATTTTATCCAAAATTTGGCAAAAAAAAGTATCAATATTGCAAACATTGTAGATCGTTTATTTCCAATTACTGAATTTATTTATTCTGTAAAATAATACATTTCAAAAATTTATAGGTGAAATTGTTCAAACAAATGGCGTTGTAAGATTATGTAATGTACCTATTGTTACACCAGCTGGGAATGTTATTGTCAACAATTTCAGCATTGAGGTTTGTGAGAGAGATATTTGAATTTAATTCACTGAATTAGCTTGTAACTTAAACCAAATAATTAAAAGTTTCATTTCTTAGGATGAAGAAATGAGCGAATTTGAAGCTTCCAATTCTTTTTGAATATGTACTTTATGTATACAATTAGAGTATGGAGAATAAAATGGACCAGTTTTCTAGGTTAATATGCATTTTAAAATTCTCCACAATGAGTAATAAGAAAGTTATAAAAGGTGCTTTAAAAAAAAGGAGAAAATTTTGTTTAAACAGATTTTCTAACTGAAAATTCAAAATAATTAAGGTGTACAGCTTCATTTTGTTTCACGGTTAAATCACAAAAATCAATATTGAAACAATTGATATTGTTGTCAAGTAAGCAAAAGAGAGGGAGAGAAAAAGAAAGAAAGAAAAAAAGAAGGAAAGAGAGAGAGAGAGAGAGAGGGAGAGAGAGAGGAAAACTTTTGTGAAATTGTAAATTTAATTTTTCTTTTAATATCATACACGATTGATAGATTCATGCTGGCATGCATTTATTTATTACTGGTCCAAATGGTTGTGGTAAAAGTTCACTGTTTCGAATCCTTAATGGTTTATGGCCAGTACATCGTGGACGATTAGAATTACCACCAAAAACTGAAATGTATTATTTACCTCAACGACCATATATGACTTTTGGAAATCTAAGAGAACAGGTTGGTAAGTAATATTTATCCACTGTAGCATTCGATAAACGTATTTCATATTCGGAAAGTTTGGAAATTATTTGCCATACTGAATATATGAAGTAAGTTATCATTTATTTATTTGAAATCTGCTTATCTTTCATTTATTTCAATAGTAGAAGAAATGATTGGAAAGATGTTAAAAGAATAAGTTGATTATTGCAAAAAATATAACTTCGATATTTATTGGTTCCTTCTAGCTTATTATTACAAAATCCAAAAAATATGTTTGATTGGTATATTTTGAACTTTGATCTTTTTATTAATTTTACATTGCTAATTAAGAAACAGTGAAAAATTAATTTTCAGTACTTTTTACACTATCTTTTTACTTTAACCCTTTTTACAACTACTATACTCTGAATTTAATGAATAAATAATGAAGAAATTTGTAACAGATCATTTATCCGGATACGCTGGTCGATATGCGAAGAAAAGGTATTACAGATAGTGCTTTAATGGAAATTTTGAAAACGGTACATTTGAGTGACATTGTGGAGCGTGAAGGAGGTCTGTGATTTGAATAAGTGATAAAAGTATGAAAAAATTTAATAGCAAACAATTAGAAAAATGAGAACAATTAAGTTCTCGGGAAAAATTTTAAAAACTATAAAATATTTTCAAAAATTGGAATTATAGGTTTTGGAAGCGAACGTGAATGGATTGATGTTCTATCAGGCGGTGAAAAGCAACGATTAGGCTTAGCACGGATTTTTTATCATCAACCAAAATATGCCTTATTGGATGAATGTACCAGTGCAATATCGATAGATGTAGAAGCAATGATTTATCAAGCAATGAAAGATGCCGGATTTACACTTCTCTCTGTATCACATCGACCAAGCCTTTGGTAGATATAACACATTAGTAGTTCGAGAATTTCTTAATTCACTGAAAAATTTCTAATTGCCTAATTCAAATTTTTCATGCTTTACACTTGTAAAGGTAAGATGGGCGCGTGAAATGAAATTTTTATTTCAAAAAGAAAATTAAAATATTTCAAATGAGTTTTAATCAAAAAAATTTTGTTTTAAAACTCATGAAAAACTTTGACCAAATACAATTTTAGGCGATTTCACACCCATCTTCTGCATTACGATGGGCAAGGAAGATACCGGTTATGTCCGATTGATTCTAAAATCTTACTATCATCCAATAGTGATATGAACAAAAATGAGGTATACACTAATTCATTAACCTTTTTTTTTCCCTGTCTAATGAAGTTACTAATTTGAAATCATGCAAAATACAATTAGTAATTCAATGTCTGAAACCTCATAAAAGTTTACAACTGGAAATTTTAAATACATGATTAACGATAGCTAGACTGCTTTCATTTTTAATATCATTTCAACTGAAGTGCTGTAATTTACTGTATGAGTTGAGAAAGTTGAAATAAATTTTTAAAATATATGAAATATTCTTGAATAATTATTGCAGTTGTTCTGTGACAGCGGCAATACGAAAGACGCTACTCCGAACTATTCAGCGAGTAAAAATGAAACATAATTAATGCATTTCCCATTTTAATATTTTCGTTGTTCTAATAATAATTACAGTTTTTTTGTTTTTTAAGTAATAAAAGTTCTATTGTCAACGAATAAGTGTTCCATTGTGATGTTATTCGAATACTGCCAATAAAACCTAAAATTCAACATTTTTACTAATAATACTAAGGACTATTTGTAAAATGAAAAATTATATGGTCAAACTATTTTGAAAAAAAAAAGAGAAAAAAGACGAAAGGTAAAAGAATAAACGATGGTAAATGACAATATTATCGAAGAATACCTATAAACAAAACAACTTTTTTCTCTTTATCGATTCCTAATTCCAAACATATAGTTCGGTGAACAAATTAACAACACTTGAGAAATTAAACAACATCACTCTTATGCAATGTAGCAAACGTTCATCATATATGAATTGGATTTTCTAAATTCTAATCAGAAGACTGATGTAATAAAAGAATACAATGAACCAAACCTAATAATCATGATGTTACAATTTTCACTAACTTATAAAAGCAGTTCAAAACATCACAAATCTTTAAATATGCGAAAAAGTGTAGTATTTGATATGAAAATGGTTTAGATTCATTTTCAAGAACTTTTTTTTTCTCAACTAATGAAGAAAAAATCAGATTCTTCTTTGTTAACTGTGACTTTGAAATATATAAAATTCCAAAATTTTTCAAACAAAATTCTACGAATAATTAGTGAAGAAAAAAAAAAGCTGAATTCATGCACATAAGGCACTATACCATTTGGCAACTGATGCTGTATCTGTTATACTCCCCTTGATGAATGGATCTTCCTGAAAAGGAAAAATGTGACTAACTTGTAACTTTATCTTAATATGTCATAGGCATTACAATCTTACTTGTAATTTTATCTTAATATGTTGTAGGCATTACAACCAGTTTCATATGCTTCAGTTTTAATCTATCAGAAAAGAGAATTTCTGGAAATTTTAGACTTTTATGAACTAGCTGTATATTTGTGGGTTTTTATAGTGACAACACAGTTAAGTTTTTTTTTAGCAAAACGAAAGACTTTGAAACTTACTGTAATTTATTTTTTTTTAAATAAATTTACTATGATACTGTTTCTCACATATGGAACACAGGCACAAATGGTAAATATACATTTCTGGAAATGTATCCAAAAAAGGAAAAATGCAAACCAGAAGCTCATGATAGCTAGGGCGATCAATAGGTCGTTTCATGAGACATCTAGCAATGAACACTGAAAATGTCTGCGAGAAGTGTTGAGCTGGAGTAAGTCGTGGTGGTGGATCATTTATAATTTTTGTAAGAAGCTCAAAATCTGTTGCACAACCGTCATACGGATGAGTTCCTTTCGCTAACTCAATAAGTGTTATTCCTAAACTCCAAACATCAGCTCGTACACCATACTCACAATCACTGCTTGCTACACGTTCAGGCTGAAATTAGTTTCAATTTAATGCTTTGTTAAATAAATACAATTTAATTTTAAAAACTTACGGAAGCAATTATAATTCAAAACAGTAAAATCTCGAAAACTATATAAAATAAGGCTAACAGAGAGAGCAGAAAGAGGCTGAGAAATATTTTCCTTATCCCTTTTTAGAAAAAAAAAATTCTATAATTTCTTTTCGAACTCTAGTGAGCTGATACTGATTTCAATGCCAAATTTTCATTTGAATAACCTATCGTTTGTTCAAACAATAGTATACAGTGAAACGCACTTTTTTTCATTAATTATGTAATTTGAAATGTTCTTTTTTTTGAAGACAAAAAGGCGAACCGCTAAGTAAGCAGTACAGCCCTTCGTATTTGTTTCTGCTCGTCTGGAATCAATCAGTCGGCCAGCAATACCAAAATCACATAATTTGATTGTGCCGCTATGATCGATTAGGATATTCGATGGTTTAATATCTCGGTGCATGATATTCTGAAAATGTCTCATCTATGAACATAAAATAAGTTAGCTACTAATTGAAGCATTTCAAATATATAGAAGGCGTTTGATTTTAAAATTGAAACAAGAAGCCAGAAGTGGTACATCAAGACAAAACAAAAAAATTCCTATTGCAATTGGAAAAAAAAACTATTTGCAAAAGCTGAATTTTTAATTGGAAAGTAAAATATATGATTGTGTAGATGGATTTATATTTCATGCCAAAAAAAATTGGCTGGAATAATATAAAGTACAACAAATTTTAACGAACTTCTTTTTCTTTAAGATATTCCAATGCCAACAGCACTGATTTGGTTATATTGGCGAGAATATTTTCCGGAAAATGAATCGCTAACTTTAGCAGCTTATCCAAGCACATTGACATCAACTCCATACATATTCGCACTTCTGACTACATACATATTTTTTTTCTTTACAAATCAAATTTTTAATTTTTTTCAAATTCCTAACTTGTAAATTTTGACTTTTATTTTAAAAGAAAATGATTACTTAATGCTCCATTTAAAACCTACCACATGTAATTCATTAAATTAAATGATAAAAACGAATGGATTAATAGTTCGTAAAAATACCCAACTTCATGAAACCGTATATATTTCTAACATTTTTTAAAAGAATTATGTTCAAACAAAAAAATTACCGAGTAAAATTATCTCAATGTTGTTAATATAAGTTTTTTTTTTCTTTTTAAAATATATTACCTCAAAAACAAAACAACCATAACAACGAACGATATTTGGACAATTATGGGATCGTATAATAACATCCATATCCATTACTGTCCGTTTATTATTCTCCGCATTACCCGTTATTGGAATTATCTATCAAGAAAAAATTACCAGTTGTATTTGTGAATGTAATATTTGTTAAACATTGTTATTTTATGAATTAATGTTCGTTAAAATTTTGACAGAAAACGAAAGAATCGGTATTTATTACACTGGTATTTCATTTTTTTTTTTTTTTAAATAAAGAATATAAAACGATGCAATGAAATTCCAATCATGGAAATAGATTACTTTAACTGCCATAAGTGTTTTAGTTTGTTTGAAATGCGCTTTTCGAACTACTCCAAATGAGCCACGACCAAGTTCCTTGATATCAACAATGTCAGAAAGTTGTGCCCTATATTCAATGCCCATTATAGTAAGCAAACCAGACCTTTCTCGGATTGATTCATATTTTTCTTCTACCTTAAAGAAAATATAACTCGTATAACTAATAAATTTAAAAAAAAAAAACTAACATGAAATTATTGTATCAGTTACTTTGCTTCATGATATGTATCAGCTTAATGCCTATGATACGGTAAAACAAACTTACGATAATCTGCACTGAAAAGGATGCATAAATAAAGTGGTTACTTTACGGAAACGGGATAATGCACAAAAATATGAAATAATAAGAAAGGTGAAAAAACCTCTTCATCAGTCATTGGCACTCGTGATGGTTCCGAATCTTGTAATGTTAGATCAAGACCGAATCTTGAACGATCCATTGTTGTATTATCTGCTAGTGTTACAGGCTGATTTAAAATCATTCTTATTCAATGCTATAAAATCAATGTCAAATTTTAAAATTTGGAAAAAAATTTATCAAATCAAATTATGAATTAGTTTTCAGTAAAATTTAAAACGCATCGGAAAATTGCTCAAATTCAGTTTTAACTAGTGTAATTTCACCACAAAGAAAAGCCGATTCATTTTTTAAAACAATGAATTTTTGACGAGGCATTGGAAACATTGTGAGTGGAAAATTCACATATGCCATCGAAATGAAATTGTTCCTTTAATCGATATGTATGGTCTGTATGTATGTGTGTGTCTGTATGTGTGTGTGTGTGTGTGTCTGTATGTGTGTGTGCGTGTGTCTGTGTGTGTGTGTCTGTATGTGTGTGTGTCTGTATGTGTGTGTGTCTGTATGT
>UPTC01000283.1:0-36323 GCA_900537255.1 Acanthocheilonema viteae | reverse complement strand
TGTGTGTGTCTGTATGTGTGTGTGTCTGTATGTGTGTGTGTCTGTATGTGTGTCTGTCTGTATGTGTGTTGTGTCTGTATGTGTGTATGTCTGTATGTGTGTGTGTCTGTATGTGTGTATCAGTATGTGAGTGTATATGTTCTGGACATTTAAATTGATAGTGATTGGATGAAATAATGAGAACTTAAGGGAGTGCCAGTATAAAAAAGGAAAAAATTTAACAAAATGGATGAATATAATGCTATTGTAAAAAAAAAAAAAAAATTTAGGAATAGTTAGCTACACGTAATCGGAAAAGGATGAGATTATTGTTATTAAACTTTTCGAAAATGTTCAGTGAATCCATTTTGCATCATGAAAGAATGAAGTTCACCGATAATGTCTAAATTGTGATTTGTTTTAGTTTTCGTTTAGAAATGACAGTTTTTACTTGGTCTAAAATGATCACATTCAGTTACTTTTATTCAAAACAGAAAAAATATAAATTTCTTTGAACCTAATGATATTTAAAAAAGGTTTGTGAAATTTAGAACGTAGAAGAATTTTTTGCCATTGTTGCATTTTCGCTGTAACAAATCTAGTCTACCAAAGCGTTGAAGTTGAAATTTTAAAAAAGAAACAAAAAACGGCAGATTGCCTAACTGTAAAGAATTAACGCCATTACACCACTTAGATATTAACACTGCAGAATGCACGTAAGCCAATTCAGGTTTAATCGTAGTGATATGGAACATTCTTTGTTATGATCTTTCTGTCGAGATAGAAATTTCTGTCGAATTTAGCGGAGAATGATTTGAATTTTCAATTTGATGATCAAATATAAGAAAATGTCAGTTGTAGCATCCGAATTTTCTTTTTTTCTTTTTTTTTTAAATAAAAGAAACTAAAGTGACTCAATTTTTTAGACTTTGCGATGAACAATTCAACACGTGACGAAGCAAAATCACCAAATGATTGAAAGATTGATAGCACTGATGTTTGATTCCGTTTGGCAGGCATATTATGAAGATGATGATATAGTGCACTTTCATTCACTACAGATTTTTTGTGGGTGTTAGTTGTGAGGATAAATTATTCAAGCGAAGTGACTCTAATGGACATTTGCAATGAAAGAAATTTTGGCGAACCACATCATTGTCGATGTCCCTCGTTGAAACATTTTAGAAAAATTTAAACTGAAATTTAATGACCTTTTACATCTGTCAGAAGTGAGGTAAATAGGAGTTATATGAACATTCTTGAAATAAAAGGCTAATTTATCGAAAACCAAAAATCACAACATTAAATATCATTATGTGCAATACTTTTATGCGGAAATTCTATTTTTCAGCAAAGTTCACTGTTCACGGTAAATGACTGATAGTGTTTACGTTTCTAAATACTGACATTAAAGATTTCAGAAATGATCAAGGGAGTAATCAGTCTTAAGAACTCCAGTAAATCTCGACTCTCCAGTTATTCCCTTCTTAAATTCTTAAATTCGACTGAATTAAATAAAAGAAGGAAAAGGTATTTTAATTACTATTGTTTTGTAGATTTAATTAATTATTGTAGTACTTCTCATGTGAATTCTGGTGGCATTCTTCTTATCACCGGTTATCAACATTAACTAGTATATTAGGCTTTATTAATATCGTACGGAAGAAAAACATCTGCAACGAATATAAAAATGTATATCCATGCTCATCATTTTTAATTCTTAGAAGCAATATGCGTATAAAAAATACCATATCCATTTGTACATTATATCTCATACATTATTATCATTCACATGCACGTATTATACTCATATATACGTATTATACTCATATGCACGTATTATACTCATATGCACGGTTTATACTCATATGCACGGTTTATACTCATATGCACGTATTATACCCATATACGTACTGCACTTATTTATATGCACGTATCACACCTGTATATAGATAATGCAGACACATGTGTTATAATATGTACATAAGGAGGAGACAAAAGTGAAATTTTTTCAAGAGATAGGAGGAGTTATACTATCATTTGGTGCTTCCTTCCTTCACTCTTAACCATAATGGAAAATATTGCATAAGTGATGTATACATGTATGTGCTGTATGTGTGTTTATGTGTGTGTTTGTTGTGTGTCCGCGTAATTAAAATCGGCATAAGATTAAATGCAAAGGAGTATTTGTGTAGTGTGTGAGTGGGTCTAGTAGACAACAATTAATCACGTGGGTGAATGATGTCCAGACATTTTCAACTCTTAAAATCTTCCATAGCAATGTGTATAATGTACTAACAATCAATTTCCCATAAAGTGGCAACGATTATAATTACGATTCTGCTTATTGTTGAAATATAACAATTTACCATATTTAATTTTTTTTCTATTTAACGGCAAGAATTTTAGTTATCGACAAATTATAATTATGATGCATTATTCTCAATGATATTATCAAATAATTTAATTTAAATGATCTAAATTTTTTAAAAATTCGGTACCACTTGTTTCATTTTTTAGTGAAATATAATTTGGTCGTAAAAATTTCTGATATGGAAGATTTAAAAATTTGGTAAATTATTGAAAAATTTTAAGGTTATTTGCTATATAGAATAGCTGTGATATACTAATCGTCCGCGTTCGCGCTCCACTGATCATATTTTTTCTATTGGAAAGAAAAAAGAAAATGCCGGCAATACTGTTGCGTGCAAAGAATTTTATTTCATTATTAAACTTTAGATCATTGATGCATCTGTCATATCGGTATGGTACTTTTTTATGAGAACCTTTTCCTAGTTTTTTTTAGCGGATGGTGACATCATTAAATTTATGCTTTTAAATAGTTTTTTTTTGACTTTTTATTAGGAATTTTTCAAGTTTTCCTTTGCTTCAGAAATCATCATAATTTATAGATTAGGTTAGGCAGCAGCTGTTATCCATTATAATTGAATCATTTGCAGCATGGCGTCATCGGAAGTATCATCGCAAGCACCTGCAGTAAATATTGATGAAATCAACGAATGCTATAATAAGCTGGATTTGGACTTCAAAAACACAAAAATTGCTTTTAAAGTGGTTCTTTTTTTCTGTTTCACCCTCTCCCTCTCTAAATATTTTATAAATGAAATCAAATTATGGGCGCTAATATTTAATGAGCGAGACTTTCCCAGGGAATCATTTTTTTCCAGTTTATGTTATTAATTGAAGAAATGCATAAATTTAGAAACTGTATTGTATTATTCTTTTTTTGCAGGGCAAAAAAACGAGTGAACTGTTCCGTAGCCTTGTTGTACTTCCTCTTTGTACACTACCGTCATTAAGGAAAAGAGAACAACTACTGATGGTTGGATTGAAAAAAATATTTGGTGAAAAATTGTATGCGAAACTTTTGAAATTAACGTTTTTCGGACAATTTGTTGGCGGTGAAACAGTAAGTGAGGTAAGTTACGGCGTTTATTTACATCAGTTTCTAGTTTAAATTTATAAAAAATGCAAAAATACAAAAAATGAATTGAGAAAATTGATATATCGAAAAGATGGAAAGAATTCATAAAAATTCTTTGAGAAAATTGATATATCGGAAAGATGGAAAGAATTCTTTTCTCATGTTTATCATCCTGAAGTTGAGTCGATCTAATCTGGAATTCTTTTTAAGAATAAGAAAAGTAGGAAAAAATAAAAAAAGTGGAAGGATGGGAAAAGGAAGCACAGTGACAGTTATCATACCTACAGCAAATAAATTTTTTATAGCTTTTTAAAATGAAATTCGATTTTTGAATTCAAGCCACTCAAAAATTTTTTGGTTCATTTACAAAGTGGTAATGCAAAAACTTAATATTGAAGGTGCAAGAGACAATGAAAAGGCTGAAGAAATATGGAGTGAAGTCAATCTTGGATTACTGTGTTGAGTCGGATATTTCTTCGGATAAAGCCGAAAAGAAAACTGTACAGGGAATAGACGAAGGTGAAATCAGAATTGAGGTTTGATTTTCAACAATTGAAGAAGAATTGAGATTTTACTGATTTCATTGACATTCATTATCTACACCAATTGTTCTGTTTACATTTTTCTGCGACTTTTAGAAATTGTTGATTATCTGTTTTTCTCTACTTTTATTCCTATGTCTGTCTGTATATTTAAATGTATGTTTCTACCAATCAATAGATTTCTTTGATAGAAATCTGAGCTAACCTAAAAATGTCATGTAGTTGAATGTTTTCGACCTTCAGTGGTTTTAAATTAGAATTTAAATTTTAACTTCAGCCAGTAGGAAATGTTGACAAAGCAACAGTGGAAAAAACACAACAACATTATACAGTCCACAAAGAATTTGGTGATTGTCGTAAAGATGTTAGCACCAGGTTGATTTTAAGTTTTTCTTTAAAATAAAATTAGAATAAGATAAAATTTTACCACTAAGTTTTCCCTAATCTGTGCATTGAAATCTCATTACCATTCCTTCTAAAATCCCATGAAGAAACATTAACCTAAACTTACACTTTATATCGTAAAATCATCTATTTGGGGCATTCTGTTGATTTCTTTTCAAGAAATTTTTGCCATAAAGATACTTCGAGTTTGCAGTTTTCAGAAAAGATGCCTTTATAATGATAACACTTCGTGTTTTAGAATTACCAAAATCAGTATTATTCACTGTATCGATATAGTTATCGTCTTCCTAACATCAGTAGGAAACATTTCAGGACTTATTTTTATGAAAATGAAGTTCAGTACAATAAAAACTGCGATATTTTTTGTGCCAGTGTAGATGCAATAATTTCGGCAGTCGGCAATTATGGAATTAATTGCATCAAATTAACAGCTCTCGGAAGGTTTCTTGTTTGTTTAACTGAATTTATAAAAGTTGTATTCACATTCAATTTAACAAGACTTACTGCCTATGTATTTTGAGACTCGAACTACATCTCATATTTCAGACCGCAGTTGCTTCTGAAATTATCAGAATTAATAGTACAGTCGGACAATTTCTACAACAGATTGATTAGATCATCGTGGGAGGATCTTCTGCTTGATAAAATCACAAAAGAAGAATTTTCGAAGAGAATTGAGGTTTTTTGCTCATGCATTCATATTTGAAACAAACTTACAAATATTTTGAAGTGTTTTTCTTTGCAGTTCCATTTAAAATTTTAAATTCACTTAGAGTTCGCACGAATTGAACATTTTTTTTTGATAATTACACTGTCAACAGAAAGTTGAAAGCATTTAGGATCACGGTGTTCAAATAGATAAAACCATGATACAGAAATTGTTAAAAACAGTGGATTGTAACGAGAATGGCTTTGTTGACTCCTACGATTGGCGTAAACTTATCAACGAACACGAACGGGACGATCACATGTTTCAGGTAGTTAAACAATATCCGGGAATCAAATTTCATTGAGTTCTTGATTTTCAAATTTTGCACACGATTTGAACTATTGAAAAATTAGTTTTGGAAATATAAAAACTCATTTCCAGTTGCTATGAGACATGAATCTATCGCTTCATCAAATGACTGGACAGTCCTGATGTTTTTGCTTATTATAAGTAATCCAGAGATGGGCAATATGTGAATCGGTTATCTGCAAATACTATCGCTGTTTTCAAGAGAAATATTCTGGAAACAACGCTGCATATGCCGATAATCTGTCTTGTATAAAAATTTCATAGTTTTTAAAAATTTATTCGGATCAAAACAAGCATTAACCTTAGAAAGTTTAATTATATTTTCTCTTTTTTAGGTGTACAATATGAAAACGAAGAAAATGGAACCGTTATTGAATTGTCTAACAGGAACTGAGTCTCAAGAAGTAAAACCTATAATTTCTTCATTTTTTTTTGTTTGAATCTATAAAAAAAATACGATAATATTGAACTTTGAACAATCTTCAGCTAAAATTCGGAATTCTTTTTAGACAGTCAATATAATGGATCGTATCATGCGAACAATTGAGTATGGAAAAAAGTATAATTTACGTACAATGATTGATGCTGAGCAAACTTATTTTCAGTCGGCTATTTCGAGACTGGCAATGATAATGATGAGGAAGTTAGATACAATTCTAATTAACAGTCAATTGATTAACACTTTTTTTGGTCTATACAAAAAATAAATTTGATCGGAAAGGAAATTAAATTTGGAAGAGATTATTTTGATATTTTTAGATCCTTAGATTTTATCTCAGGAATACAAAAGAATTTGTGAAATTACTGTTGAATTATGTAAAATAGTTTAGATTGCAAGTGTTTGCAAAGAAATTTATAGGCATCATTTGATTTCATATTTCTTTTAACTTATTTGATTTCAGGTACAACAAAGAAAACACTTTAGTTTTTAGCACTTATCAAGCATATTTGAAGAGTTGCTTAAAAAACATTGAATTGGATTTACATTTGGCTAAACGGGAAGGTTTCCATTTTGGATGTAAAGTTGTTCGTGGTGCATATGAAGAACAAGAAAGGAAACGTGCTGCTGCTCTAAATTACGATGACCCAATCAATCCGAATATTGAAGTAAAGAATTGGAATTTTTAAATTGTTATTGTTCATTGTAAACGTATCCAAAATTCAACGATAAATCATGAAAATGGTGGTGGATTTTTTCTTAATTAACAATAACGACACCTTTCATTTTAGGCAACAGCAGAGATGTACAGACAGGTGATGCAAAGAATAATAAAGGAATATCAGGAAAGAAGTCCTGATAGCATATCGGTAATGGCGGCGACACATAATGAGCAAAGTATTAAACAAGTTATTGAAATGATGCGTGAAGCTAAAATATCACCTTCCAGTGAAATCGTCTCTTTTGCTCAGCTTTATGGAATGTGTGATCAGGTAGATTGGTTATACTAATTATATTGCTTCTATATTGTACCAGTTATATTCTTCCTAGTCTTCAAATTATTATTATAAATCAAAGTAATTATGATGATTACACTGTTTTCTTATAATTATTCCTTGATTTTTCGGATGTTCTTCAGAACGGACTATTTTGCTATCCTTCCTGTCTTGAAAATAAAACTTCTAAAAGTCTGTATTAAAAAATGATAAAATATTAATAAAAGGAAAAATGAGCCTATCTGGCAACATTTTTCTAGTATTGGACATTTTAGACTTCATGTTCACTAGGAAATGCTGGTTATTCGGTATATAAATATGTACCTTACGGACCGATCGATGAAGTTTTGCCCTATCTTTCTCGCAGGGCACAAGAAAATGCTTCTGTCTTGGGTAAGGTTAAAAGGGTAAGTTAATTGTTATGTCCTATGATAAGAAATAAATTTTGCTTGTAATTTTTCCTCACACAAAACATATGAGATATTCTTTCAGGAGGTCCATTTAATATTCCGAGAATTGATAAGAAGGACTGTTACTCTCAATGGAAGACTCGATTAATTAGATAGTACGAGTTTTTGGAATCAGTATTCAAATTTTTTGATATTACAGCTAAAATAATGAAAACTCACGTACTATTATGATAAGACCTGTCATGCTCAATACGTCTGATTCGTTCATATCTCAATTTGTTATCTAATTATGTTTTCTAGTATTATATTTATTTATGTTTATTTGCTATTAAATAAAATTTGAGAAAGACCTAAGTGTCTAAAGTAGTTACAGAAAAGGACTAATTGCGTCATCTTTTATCTGTTGACCAATATTTCTTCCACCAAATCACTGGACTATTTAAGAATTATGAATAAGAAACCTTAACGTACCGCGTTTACTCTTAGGTTATTTATTGCTAAAGGGAGCGAATTGCAATTTGGATATTTAGCATTCTCTCAGGTCATAATATTTTTATCTGCTGATCAGTGTTTCTTCCGACAAGTCACTGGACTATTTTAAAAACGATTTTAACCTGAGTTTGAGATCATTTTATTGAGTCATTTGATTCAGACAGATTTTCAGAAAATGAATATGTGTTTTTTTTTCTAAATATAGAGGTATAGAAATAGACATATTAATGAACCATATGCGGAGCGACATTGTTTGGAATATAACAAAGAACAAACGAAATTTATAAGAGATAATAAAAGAACAAATGAAATTTTGGAACATAAAAGTTGAAGGATAAAATAAAACATAAAACAGATTAAGAGGGTATTTTGTTGTCCGATGGGTTCGTTCAAATGACACCAAGTTTCTTCCCGATCGTCTTGAATGCGCTGATGCACTGATCAATTTGTTGTTTTGTATGAGCCGCAGAAATCTATATTTTATGCTTTTTGAAGTGGAAGAAAAAAGCAGTCTCTGGGAATAATATCTAAGTCCTTTTTTACAGCAGATATGTAAAATTTCAAATTAATCAGAAACTATGACCCTTACAGTCCTATCAACCTAAATCATATGGTGTTTCGGCCAGAAGAAAAAAGAATGCGTTATACTTAAAGAATGAAAACAAAAAAAGGACGCCTTTACACTTCTCTTCCTTGCGTCTGATATTTAACAAATTTTGAAAAAGTACCTGCACACGAATTCTTGCTTTGCCTTTAGGTACTACAGGATAGCTAAATCCAATCACATATATACCTTCTTTAAGCATTTCATCGGCGAATGTTGAGGCCAATCTGTTCGTAAATTAATTTATGAATTAAAATTTCCATAATTTTTTCCTGCCAACGCACGAATAGGAACAAAAAGTGATAAAAATATTTTTAAAAATATGAAATTACCTAGCATCGCCCAGAAATACTGGACAGATCGGATGATCTGAATTGCCCATCACGTTGAAGCCAACATCAGTAAGCGATTTACGGAAATGAGATATATTGGATTTCAAGGAACTTGTAAATTCTGACGAACTGGTCAATAAATCAAGGACCTAAATGATGAGAAAATTCAGTTTCCATCCGACTATTTATAACAAGTAAAATATTCATTATTTCCAAGGTAAATGAGTAGGTTACAATGAAGATGTGATGAATTCATAAATGAAAGCGAAGCATCCGTAATGAGAAAAAATCTCAAAAATTCGACATTTTAATTCCATATTTCGTGGATGGAATAATAGCATAATTCAGCCATGTCAAATCGATCTCTAGCATAATTATGATAATGGAGAAAATTTCCTAATATTAAATATGTTTACACGCCAAAAAAGTGTTTTTTGAAAATGTAAAATACCGTCGCCAGAATCTGAATACCTTGATGGAAGAGCCAACAACAAATGGTGCCAGCGAATTCGAAAACAAATAAGGCCGAGAGCGCTGCCTTAACAGGTCAATAAATGGTTTAGGACCCGTAGTATAGCCACCCATAGTACCGCCTAACGCTTTTCCCAGTGTAGAATTGATTATATCAATACGGCCTTGAATGCCAAGATGTTCTTCCGTACCACGACCGGTTGGTCCGAAGAAGCCTGGAAAAAAACCCCCATTTTTTGACTTTGTTTGAAAACTTTCACCTTTTCAATGAATATTTTATTTTGCCTGAAACTTCACTAATGATAAGTCATTTTCCTGAAATTTACAAACAAATTTAGATTTGTTGCCAATTCAATTTTTCTGCAAATTATTTGAGCTACAAATTATTATACATCTCTACCAGTGGCATGGCAATCATCAACGAAAACGAGTGCATTATATCGATCTGCAAGATCACATATTTCCTTCAATGGCGCTACATCACCATCCATACTGAAAACGCCATCAGTAGCAATTACTCGTCGTCTGTTATCTTCAAAATTCACTGTTAAGATTTAAATAGAAATTTACATTCCAAAAACAAAAAGAATTCTGAACCAGAAAAGAGATGTTATGAAGAAATGGTACCATTTCTTCATAACATCTCTCAAAAAAACCACTACTTTTCTAAATTTTGTTTTCAAATTTTTTTCAAATTTGAATTGTGACTTTCTCTTCTTTTCTTCTGAATAGAAAAATAAAATAACAGTGATCATATTCTCTAGCATGAAAAAGTTGATTTACTTTGAGTTTCTTTTAGTATTTTTTCCAGATCATTTAAATCGACGTGTTTGTAACGAAAACGTTTCGCTTTACACAGTCGAATACCATCAATAATGGAAGCATGATTGAGTTCATCGGAAATGACTGCATCCTGGTCGTCTAAAAATTCTCACTAATTACAAAAACCTGGAATTAAAAGGAATAAAACAATGAAATAGTGTTGACCAATTCATCTATAGCATCTAAGCAAAGTTACTTATCAGTTTGTCATATCTAATATCAAACTATCACATCTAGTAAAGATATCTAATTAAAGACGAAATACAGTGATTAGTATCTAATGAATTATAATTCTGAAAATTGCACACAAGATACAAAATATTACAAACTGGAGCATATTTCATTATGTTCCCAAATGTTAATACTAACCGATTTCTCAATAAAAAATAAACAAATAATAATGACGATAAAATGTTAGGTTTTCAAGACAAACAAATTCGTTTAAAATACTACAAATTTATTAAATTTAAATTAAATTACTAAAAGAATTTACAAAAATTTACTAAAAAATTAACTTACTTGTAAGCACTTCAAACAATCCTCCATTAGCATCAAAACAAGCTGCATACAAAATGGCATCCTCACGGCCATGAAATTTAGCAAGTTTCTGTTCCAAAGTTCGATGTATATCCTGTGTTCCACATATGAATCTCACAGAACTCATACCAGCACCATGTGTATCTACTGCTATCCGTCCAGCTTCGATCACTTCTGGATGACTACTTAATCCTTCAAAAGTTTAATTTCAAAAAGACAGAAAAAGGAATGTTCTGAATTTTACGAGAAATACATCTCGTAAAAAGCTAGCCTATTCGGCAGTAACACATTTAACAAGCAAACACTTTCTTATATTGATTTCCATTATGAATATTCAATCATCTTCCAATAAAAAAACATAATTCACCAAGGTAATTGTTTGCACAAAAATTTAACATCGGCATATCATAATTCTTTATTTTGATTTCCATTCCTTGTCGACCAATGATAACACGTTCATTCTTATAAGTTCCAGCATCCTATAAATTTTCACTGTTACTTAGTGATATCACTAAATGTATCAATCATTTAATGTCTGGAATGATAACAGTTATGAGGATATACTAGAAATAAAAATAGGTTAACCTGAATGGTACTCAGTTCCTCATTCACTAAAGCGATGAATTGTTGTCGAGTTGAGGAATACTTACGAATGAATGAGAAATAAGATAATCCAACACGACCAAACAACATTCGTGGAACATTCATTTCAGAAGAAATTATACTCCTGGCATATTCATATAATGTACTTAGAAAATACCATCAAACAAAATAATTCACATGTATGATGTATGAGTAAATAATCATATGCTTCACAATATCAATGATGATAATCGTACAATATCAATTATCAAAACCTAACTGGAAAAAGCAAACCAAACTAGTAATTTTGCAAATGTTTTAGGAAATCATTGGAAACATCAGAAAACAATTAACTGATGTAAAATTTTAGCATTTTATTTCATTTTAAAATTTAAAAAAAGGGAATTCTTTAATCACTATTAAAAAAGTGAAATACATTGTTAAAAAAGAGGAAGAAGGAGTGAAAAATGTTTAAATAAACAAAAAGAAAGAAAAAAGCAATGTATGAACAGTAATAAAAAAACAGAGTATTATTTGATAACGACGAAGGGGAAGAAGAGGGGAAGGGGGTTGTAATGATAACGGATGATCATATATCGCCATATGGAAGTTGATGTGATGGAAAAGCAGTATAAATGAATCATTACTAACGGTATAAACATTTGATCTTTGGTACCCCATATATATATATATATTATATAGGAAGATAAATAGCTTAATGTATAAAATATACCTAGTTGAAATGATAAGAATCATCTCAACTAATTATATGCCACATATAAACCCAGAAAGATGATAATGTGACTTGCTAAATGGAAACATAACAGATTCGCTACAAATAAATGTTATTGAAAAAATGCTATTATTATCGGAATACTTAAGATTTAAATCTAAATTTAGCCTCATAACAAATTAATAAAGTTTTACTTTATAATCGAACAGAGATAAAAATAAATTTTGTTAATACATATACATGAAATTACTAAAAGGATGCAAATGAAACATTACTAAACGCTATAAATCTTTGATCTTTGGTATATTACCTTTTTCTCAGCATATTTCTGCAGAAATGTCTCGATATTAAAGAGTACTGCAAAATTGGGAAATTTTGACTTATACCCTAATATATGACTAGAACTAAATTATTAGTACCACCTATATTTATATATAAATTGTATAAAATGCTTTTGACAGTAACATACGGTATGCGAATAAATAGTAAGTGTTTACATTTAAAGCGAACATGTAACAATGAAAAATTGTGACACTTATGCACGTTAACAGTGAGTCTATTCTCGCACCAGGGTAAGAAAGAATTTCTAGTAAGAAATTCTATTCTAGCACCAGAGTAAGAATTTCTAGTAAGAAATCTAATGTACTTAAACGAGGACAAAATCCATGAAATTACGTTTTCTCGGTCCGCTAGATTAAAATGATCTTGCCCGCAATGTAAGAACAGCAGAGTCGTTATGCCTATTTCTCGTGAAAACTCTATTCAATTCATTATGACAGAGAGTTTCATTGCATCATATGCGCTAAACATGTGTAATTTTGTTAGAATCAAAAATTTCGACATCTGATTACCAAAACTGGAGTAAGGAATAAATTGGGGAAAGGAAGATCTGAAATCCCGCTCAAAATTAGAACAAAATTTGATAAATTTTTCTTCTTCATCGATATTCAAAAATAAAAAATGCAACCTTCTCAAACTTCTTACACTTATTAAATTTTACATCCAGTATGTGACTGAGAAACATTGATTCTTGATACTTTTTGCTCCTGAGGTACAAAAAGTAATACAGTCAACAAAATGACCTAATCATTAAGAACAAACAATATTAAACCAGTTTATTAGCAAAGGAACTGATAGGATAAAAATGACATCATTATCACTAAGCAGAACGAAGTTAAATGAACACATGTGTGGCACTAATTGAACTAATCTCTTTGGAGTAACCTGTGAAGAAAAGTACACCTACAAACGTACATGAATATTTTATAAACTTGATTAATTCTAGCACATCAGAGTCTCAAAATATACAAGAAAACAATCACCAACAAATGAAGAACGGATTTCCAAAATTTAAATTAATTTACATTTAATTTTCAACAATAAAGCGCAAAAATCTAATTTTCAATTTTAGTTAAAGGAAATCGCTGTAAAGCGATTTTGCAGAAATGAAATTGCCGTTATTTTATCATCAGAAATTTCGACCTTTGTCAAACCAAGAAAGAGAAGCAAATATTAAAAATAGTAAAAATGTACCAAACAAATCACCAAGGGCAGTTAAATATGGTATTGCAGCACAATCTGGATCCACTTCTATTGACCATAAAAAGGCAACGAGTAATTGACACATATAAAGGAGTAACAGAACCTGAAAGCTCATTATCCATTTTCAATTTCTACTTGTTTCTCCACTTACTCTTTCAAAGACCATGAAAGTAAGTATTTCTAACTTGTTTCTCCATCTGAAGCAAATATCATAAATTCTGGTTTGAATAAAATCTTCCCATGACTACTTTAGTAAATTAAAAATTGTGCAGTAAAGTAACTGACAGGAGTTAATTCGATAACTATCAGAAACGAAATAAGCAAAGCTCACAAGATAGACTTCAGAAAAATTAACTGTTTAACCTGCACTAATGCTGCACAAATATATATACTAGTAAAAAGTGGTCCAGACGGCAGACTACTTCCTTTGTGTAAAATTTGTATGATCCAATTGAAAAATATATGGCAAGGAACCACAAATAACAATAACACACGAGCTGAATGCGCGTCTAGATCTAAAAACGAAAAAAAAAAAACCATTTTCTTTGTTTAAGGAGATGAGAAATAACCAAAGAGACAGTAAAAATCTCTTACATATACTAATATTGGCAAAATTTTTAGTATTTACAAAGTATATCATTTAAAAAAAGTAAAGCTGGTGAAAAGATGCTTACTATTAGAAAAGAATGCTCGTTTAAAACTGAAATAACTTGATAAAGTCTCTCTTAATGTTCCAAATGAGTAGTGTTGATGATAGAACGTAGCAAGACGACTAGCTTGAATAGCTGCAAGATTACCTCCAACTCCTGCAAAAAAAGAAATTCCCAGAACGCAGTTCTTTATGCACAAAATGGTTACTAAGACTTTCAAAATTACATAAAAAAGGTGCTTTTACTTACAAGCCATGGAGAGGGAAAAGGAAATGAGTTAATAAAAACCCCAAACATAAAAGTTTCAGGTAAATTTAATATTCCAGCTTACCATTTATAACAGGTTGGAAGACCGCAATTTTAGGAAATCGTTTGATGGTGCTTTCCAGCATAAAACCACCAGCACTACTTATCAACATGCTGAATATAATAGGTGACCAGCCATTCTCTAGCACATCGGTTGTACTTTTATCCTTTCGTGCTAGGTAAATCCAGAACGGTATTACCATTATAAATGTTACGACCACAGCAACATTAAGCCAAGTCTCATCCAGATGTGCATGAAGAAATATCGAACCTATAATATTCCATTGTACCAAAATTAAAATAATAGAAATCTATAATAAATCAAAACTACCAAGTAAAATTAGCTAGTTAAAACGCTTGGATGTCAAAATCACAAATTTTTATGCAACATAAAAAAGTCATAAGGACAACACAACAACTTTGATGCAACCGTTGTAGCACAGTAAGAAAGTGATACAAATGAGCTTAAGAGCTTTATCTACTAAGTCATCTTTTCTCCAATTCTTCCCATTTTCTTCCAAGCCACTTTTGTTGTCCTTCCTCTTTTTCTCCCCATAAATATGATTGTGAAAATCTTGTAACACAGGATGTCTTTCTCTTCTTTATTTTGAACAAACACCTTATCTTTCACAAATCAAGGGTCATTCATTTATAAAATTCAGAGCAAAATAGTTGCTCGTTCGCTTCCTTCTCTCTTTCGACCTCTAGTTTGTTATTTAAATTATTTAAATTTAAAGTTCTGGATAAAGACGTGAAGCGTATCTGTCATCTCCGAATTAAGTAAAACTATCAATTCTAAATCGCACTAAACCAAAGATGAAAAATAATTTTATGATCAATACTGAAGAAAAAAAGCAGGTAAATCTATTCATATCGCAGGAAATATAAATTAATGTTACTTAAATTGGAATTAGACAATTACCCAATAATGATAGAGCTCCTAAAGTGGTAAGATCACCCAATGAAGCAGCAATTGGTGTTGCAATATTATCAGGATTTATTGCGAAAGTTCGTGAAATTAAAACGACACATATCACCACTGTACTGAGCACTAATGATGTCAATGATGCCGTTGTTAGACTGCTTGCACACAATACGGCAGCATGAGACCAATCAATCTGGAAATGTTCATCCACTGAAGAAAAAACAAACATGTTTTTACACTGACTTCGAACAATAAAAGCTAACGTCTATGTCATACCATTTGGTAGTCACTGGAAGCTTTTAAAAAACATCCTTATAAAGTATTTTTAAGATGACAAAAGTAAAATCACATTTTTTCTCTTACCCAGCATCAGTCTCAAACAAAAATAAACTGAAACTAAACATAAATGATCTCAGTTTTTTCCTCATCAGACTTTCGTAAGAAAGAATGTAGGCACCTGTTTTAGTTCTACTGCCATCCTTTATCCATCTCCATTTACCAGCAATATATTCCACTGATACGAATGAAAGTAAGTTAACTAAATTACTGCATAAATCATCTCCATTAATTTCTGCATTTACACGTAAAGACTGCTAAAAGTTTAATCAACTACTTTGGTTTTGTGGAATCAGAGTTCAATGATACCAGTATCCTACACAGGGATCATTTTCTCAAATTAACAGAATCACCTGCCCCTTCGGTATCCATGCAAGAGTAACAGCAAAGCCAGAAGCGAGAAATGCTACAACAATTGCTTGCACTTGAATGAGAGCCAAGTTTGTAATAATAATCTTCTTCGGATTTGAGCTCATTCGTCCCATGTTTGCCTGACACAGTTGTTTCAAACATATTATATCTTATGTTTCGAACATATTACATTATATCTTATATTTAAGTGCTATTTAACCTAGGAAATCAGTGAGTGATCAATTAAACAAATATATTTGAGCATATCATGAATCTTTTCAATCTCGACTGCCAAACTCAGCTACAAAGGAAGCACTGACGATTACGTGAGAGAAGAATACCGCAGGACATATTTACAGTAAGTACTCAGAGCATTGGTTTCAGCACTTACTGGGAGAGAAACGCATTTCCTAATAAATGTAATGTGATTACATATTGTTGAAATATCTATAAACCTTAATGGACTTTTTGCAAGTTTTTTTTAACTCACCAATTTCCAAGAAGAAAAGACAGATATAAACATACCAATGTTGATAATCTCGATGCAAATGTCATTTCAAGATTTCCTTTTAAACCGAGTAATGCAGGTACCAAAATGAATGTTTCAGGTACCTATAAAAGGCAGTGAAATAAATACCAATTCTGAAAACATTCAGAAATGCAAATCAAAGAAATCTAGTTCAAGGAAGATTAGGCGATTGAAAACGTACTTCGGTAAACAGATTCCAGTGTTGTACAATATCAAGAACAAATCCAGCAAAAACCATTCCAAGACCAGCAGGAACAAATGGAAATAATATCTGGAAAAAAATTTAGAAAAAACGTAGGATCAAGGGCGGCTTTTTTACCATCCTATATAAATACTATCTGGAATAAGTATGAAGCGAATGAGAGTTAAAAAAAGTCAAAACAATTTAATTTAAATAAAAAGATAGCGCAAAGGTCATACGATATCTTCAATCCACACCTGTAAAAACAAACTACACGATGTAGTAGACATGTTTGAGTCAAGGATGTTTGCATGAGTAAAACTAAAATCTTCATCTGAAGCAGCCTGTATACTGTCACCACTACTGAAACATAACATAGCTACACAACATGTAAATTAGTGGAACTCATTTTTCTTGGTAGTTTGCTTTAATCTAGTTATCAGTTATCAGTTAAAGTATGAAGCAAAATTAAAAATAAATATGCTGAAACCACTCCACATGAAAACGTCTGCAACAAAATAAATCAAATATAAAACAATCCACGATATCCGTACAGACTGATTATTTGACGTAAACAATTTTCAAAATGCAAAGCAAATCCAAAAAAGTGTTACTGACCAACCATTAGATTACATAAGAAAGCAAAATTCTGGTTAAAAAAACAGGCAGTTAGTATGGTATCAAGAATTTCAAAGGAAAGAAAAGATACCTGGAAGCAAGGTTTGCTTCCTCTTTACCGGTCTTCGTATTCAACAGCTTCTCCATCTCTCTTAACATTGGTATTGAATCAGCCACAATATCATTATTCAATTTGCTATTTGTCACTTTAGACAATCGTGGATTATCAAGTAAATCAACCATAAAAGCATCATTCAATTCAAATTTTGTTTCCAAACCTTCCAACTCCTAAATTTTACGTTTTCGCATTAAACTTTATCATTTAAAAACCCACACGGCTGAACAAAGAAAATATTACAAATTGAAATTCTCGTTCTTAATCACTGAGCTAATTTTCAAAGGCAGCTAACTCTAAATAACACAACTTTTTTTCTACCACAAAAGAGTAAATTTACTAACACTATCAATATTTCCAATATCCATCTTTTTGTTTTCACTTCGGAATCGTCGTCTTTTCACTCGTGACGTTAATTGACTTCCATCATAGAGATAATGTCTTCTGTTGAACTAGAAATTAAATTCGTTTATTTTGTTTATTATATCTCATATAAGAAACTGCGATTTTTTCATAATTTTGTAGCATTACAACTAAACAAAATGACTGTGAAATGCTATTTTATAGAGAAAAATGTATTCAATCCCGACAGCAATTTTTCATCTGTAATTTTTATTTCCTCCATTGTGATTCTTCCTCTAGATGAATTCTCTCTTTAGCACCATTAGTGTACTGATTTTAACACTTCAAACTACAGAATTCCTTGTAAAAGAATGGGCTTATTACGGATTATATCATTGCTAACAGTATATGCAACAATAATATTTGTTGACTTTTTCTTAAAGTAAATGGTTATGATAAAATGATTTATGATTTAATCTATGTGACATGAAACCTGAATTTGACAATTTAACGTGCGAAATTTATTTTCATTCTATTCAGAAACCACTAAACTTCTTTTTCAATTTCATTTGTTATTCATCGAATTTCCTCAACATTATTATATTTATTTTGTTCAAAATATAACTTACACTTTCGCCTCTTTCATTCATTGATCATACACATTTCATTCCTGAAATACAAAAGCAAACGAATAAATATAGAAATAGAAATGCTAAAGAAACGCTTGAAAATATGCAGATATTCAGAACTGCTTACGACATAACACCTATCCGAACGATTTCTTCTTATTCATCCAAATTCAAAGCAAAAAAATGACTACAATGAACTTTTTATACATTGGAAAATTCAAAACAAAAATATTGGTATCACCAATAACAGCAAATTCGCAGCCAGGTTTTCCGAGAAAAAATGGATCAGTCAAAAAAGCATTTTTGGTACTTTGTTGTTAGAAAAAAAAGGAAGAAAGATTTGTAATATATGGGTGAGTAAGCAATTTCCTACTTAGTTATTATTATTTTGGATTAGAATAAATATTAAGCTTATTTCTTAAATCATATAATCATAAGGATTTTTAAGTTCACGTTCATTAGCATGAATCATTTTCACTCAGATTGAAAAACAAAGAGGCGTGGCGTTTTCTAAAATTTTTATTTTAAAATATGAGATTTATAATCGTGATATGTGCTGTTATTGAACAAACGCTTATGTTTGTTTATTTTTGGATAAACACTTACCTGTATAGTCATTACAGTAATAACTGTTATTTTTAGCAAGATGGGCCAAGAACGAAGTATATTATCGAGGAGATCTCAAAATACTATTGAGATGTTGTCGATGACATGGGTGCAGTTTGTCAAGCTTATCTGCGAACTCAATGACAAGTGAATTTATCATTTAAGAGATATAAAAACGTTCACAGTATCAGCGATTTTTGGGTTACCGTTTAATGAAATTCAATTTGTCTAGTCTCATTTAAAATTTTTCCAATACATTTTTTAATGGTACATCTCCCTTTCGGGACATTTAAATAAGGCAGCCAACTGGATATCATCATTAAAATGTTAATATCCATACATGTTATGTAACAATTTTCTTATGATCGATGATTAATGAAAAAAAAGTGATTTTTAAAGGGCTTAAATTTTTTTCAGATGTGCAAATTTTGTTGACTCAGATGGAAGGCATTTATTGTTTGCAATCAAAAAAGGCACTGCTAATACTGTGCTTTGGAAAGTGACTGTTAGGATATGCACTTTGAAAGTAATCGTTTGTTATTTTTCTCTACCCTCTCTCACCGACTTTTTTTATTTCAGTTGCTAGAATGTAATAGGCTAGAAAGTTATGTTCCGGTACATCATTCTTAAGTTTATCCATCATATGCATCTTTGAGTTATAATTAGCAAACCGATCATACATAAATTTTAGGAATCAAACTAATAATGGTTCAGTTTGACTTTTGTATAATTTCAAATATCTGTAATAGTTAATGCCATATTATGCAGATACCACCACATCATGATTGTTTACAAAAGAATTATTATGATGAGTTGAAGTTAAAATTTTTGCACTAATGGAACAACCTAAACGTCATAATTCACTTTAATTAATTCCAGTTCATTAGATTTAGATTAATGCAAGATCGGCGGATTCCTACCGTATATTCTCATTTGAACAATTCCTAAGGCTTCAGAAATCACTATATTATCTGCTGAAAGGTGCTGTAGATAAGACAGACGGAACACTATTTCAAGGACACGTTCTTGATGCATGTATAGACAGGTGAAATCATTTTCCAGTTATCAAATTTTTTGATTTAGACGGTAATATTGATATTATTTATTTAATTAGTGTCATTTCGAGATCGTACCACGACTGGAAGATGGATTTAGAAAAATATATAGCAGAAAATATATTTTTTAGCGGAAAACCATAATGTTTTAGATAAGTAATAGTCACATATAAGGATAACTTTTTTTTTTTGCATAAATGTTTTCAGGGCTCTTAACACGATCGAATGTATAATATGTATGGAACGTCAATCAGATGTAGTATTGCCGTGTGTTCATAGTTTCTGCTCGATATGTGTCGAACAGTGGAAAGCAATGGAGAAGGACTGGTGTCCGCTCTGTCGTTATCCATTACAACTTGATGGAAGTGACACATGGATAATTCCGGATGTTATCGAATGTTGTGAACTGAATAATTATTTGATGTCCTTGACGAAACCTGACGGAAGCAGGAGTTGAAATTTTTTGCGATTGATATTTTAGCAATTCTCTCCAAAATGCACTTATTAAAAAGACATGTTGTTTTTAAACAGTATATTATTAAAGGTTATTTCAACATCATTTTATGGAAAATGCCACTGGAATAAAAAATTTAGAGAACATTTTGATAAAATTGAAATAACATTACTTCATAACTGTTGAGAATACTAAAATTTAAAAACAGTAAAGTAAAAATTCATTTATACAAAATGATTTGGATGGTACAGGCAAACTTACTTCCTCCATTTACCATTAATGCATAATATTTGCTTAAATATCTGTTTATAGCGTGCATTGTTTTTAATAACTATATGAGAGAGAATTAAGGTAGAAGTTTCATTACAAATTTCAATGCACCGTAGTAATGCATACATTTCAGAACATTAAAAATTGTTGTCATTGTTTGTATCTAAAGCAATAATGTTTAGAACAGTATATAACAAAAATGCTGACATTGAGGAAGTAAGTTGTATATTTATTTCAAAATGTCGTTTTCCAGTAGTAATTATCGAGTCTAATATTAATCTTGTATATTTATTCTTAACACATATGTCTCATATTTATTTTCGAAATCGATTGTAAAATAATTTATTCTTATATGAACTGAATTGGTCATTACTAGTCAATATTTGCCCATTGAATTCGTAATTTTCCATTTTACATCGATTCATTTACGCTTTTATTATGTTGAATTATGTTCATGTTAGTATTTGTTGTATTTAGCATCACTGTATGGTACTACTGATTGTAGATAAAATGCTTGGTATATGTGATGATTACCTATTGAGTCGGGTATTTGTAAGTTTAGTTTTCAGATAAAATAGCTCTCAAGATCAAAAATACAGAGCTTTTTCAATTTAATTTGAATTTTCATGCGATCCTTGCGACAGAGTCTAGTTCAGTTTGCAGTGCAGCTATGGTGGGACTGTGATTTTTAAGCTTTGATCATCCAGAAATTGACGATAAAGTAAGTTGTTTTCGGGATGACAGCATAATTTGTTTCAATTATTCAGGTCGTTATCTTGGAATCGGTGTTAATGATTCAATTTTCATACTGAAAAGAAAGACAAGCCTAGATGCAGGGGAACAGATGATATTCTCTCAAGAAACTTGCCAGATTTGTGGTCGATGCACTATATTTGCTGTCATTCATCAAGTGATAATTCCAGAAAAGCTTAAGCATCATGGATCATATAGAGCTATGATATAGCATTATCGATCATATGAAACTATGATATAGATCAAACGCAAATCTTTGGGGATTAACTTCTCAATATTTTAGATTTTAAATTTCTAGAAATTTAAAACGTATTATTTAAAAATTGGATAAAATTAATAAAGTTAGATGATTATTCAGTTTTTGTCAATATAAAATATAAAGATAAGTAATCTTAGCTCCAACTTCACAGATACTTCATGACTGGATCAATGTCATTAAAAAGTTCCTGAAATTGAGCTGCTGTAATTAAAGGCTCAAATATTTTCCGTTACGCAAATGACAGGACAGAATGTTATAAAAGGACACATTCAGCCAGTCCAAAATGTTCATTGAAAAAAATTTCTATCCTGCTAAATATTTTGATGAAGGCAATAACAATGATGATAGCTGTCATTTTATTTTTGGGTACATTATCTATCGTGTGCAACGGTAATCATTATTTATTTCGTAACTTTATTTACTTATTGTTACTAATTAAATTTAAATAAGTTATAACTTAAATGTTCTTTAAATGATCGTTATTTATTGTATAACAGTGAATACATTCCAGTATATTTTGATACAAAGATATCACAGAAAAAAAAATATGGATATTAATCTTGTTTGTATTCTTGCACATATATTGGAATATTTTAAAAATTAAAATTATTCTTTGCACATTTCTAACATTTTTGTTGGAAGATTATTTGAATTTCTATATTCATTAGAAAATTTAAAACTTTTTTTTTAGAAATCTTTCAGGAAAATTTTAATAATAATTGTGGTATGATAATTTTGTGTAATAAACTCAATAAAGAAATGTTGGCATTACCAATCAATTCTTCCAAAATAATCTTTTTTCTAAAAAAAATAGTTACATTTCTAAAATAGTTATGTTTTTCAAATTTTAAAATAGTTATATTTTTCAAAAGGATTTAATTGAAATGTTTGTATGGAACATTATACCATACAATATTGATTAAAAAAAGGCTACAGTGAAAGTATATTTCAGCTTATTTTGTACTGGATGGAAAAGGAAAAAATCCGCCATACATATTAAGGCCTTATAATTATATGTATGAGAACAGTGACGATAATTTACCAAAAATTATTACCAATACAGAGAGAATGTTAGTAATTAATGATTTTTACTATTTTAACTTTAAAATATTTAATTACAAAGAAAAAATTTCCTTAAAGTACAAATCGTTGCCTAAAATAGATAAGAAAATGAAGTTTATAAGTTTCAACATATAATTATTTTAAAATAATAAAATACGGCATTTTATTTTGGAATGAAATTCAAACTTAATAATCAATTTATGTATGTAATATATTTAGTATGTTGGCCGTTGAATTTGATAATATGAAAAAAAAAAGTTAGTGTTGGAATAGTGTTGGGTGAAGAAGCAAAGAAATTTCAATTCCAAGCATGTTTTTTTTCCAACGTTTTTACAGAGAAGAAAAATAAAATTCAGAATATACAACGAAATTTCTTCACTACGACTTATTTAACATTATAAAATCAATTATTTTTCCAAAATCAAAGTTGAATTTCACTCATAAAGGGTTTTTTATAAAAATTTGAATATTTTAATATAAATTTCAGGATTGGAGGTAGCAAAAAAGCAACAACAGATTTCATCAGTGCAAGCAAAAGGCAAGTTTATGTGGCACGAGTTGGCAAACGAATGCATGATGCGATGGAAGGTGAATGAACTTCTTTTTCAAAAAATAGTTTTGTTCCGAGAATCCACTGAAATTTTAAAGCAAAATGATACATAACAATGGACTGAATTTTGATAAAATGAACGAGAAAATGACCTTATAGTAAAATCTAAAAATTTGAAAGTATTATTCTTATACAAATGAAAAAAAAAAACAAATTTGATCTTTTCTTTTGTTTCCAGAAAATATAATTGTTCTCTTGAGCAAAAGAAAAAAAAATCTATTTATTACTGTATCACTGACTATACCTATCCCTTAACAAGCGCAGATTGATAATTTTGTTCACGAAATATAGTTTCAAATCAGAGCAAACAGACCAAATCACATGTTAATTTAGCTTGAAAATGGTAACTCCAAGAAAACTCTAATAATTTTCAAACATTTTATACCCGTGATAACAAAAACAATATTTATGAATTACTTCTGGCTTGTATTGCTTTGCTTTTTTCTTCGTGCTAATTGGATTAATTTCAGTAATTTTTGCAAGAAACTATATTCAAAACAATTTGTACCACATTTACAATTGTTACCTTTGATAGAACCATAATACATCATCCATCACTTTATCACATTGATTACTGTTTACCAGCGAAAATTTATTCCTCTCATTAAAAAATCCACCATATTTACAACGAGAATTTCACAAATGGTGAAGATATCACATTAGCTGTGAGCAACGTGTTAAATATTTTATGCTTTATAGATGAACAATGTAAAAGGATGGAATAAAATCCTGAGATCATGGCTAGTTAATTGAGGAGTGAAAAACGACAGTGCACCAGTACATCATATATAAAATTTTTGAAAATCATCAATAAACATTAAATAATATGAGTTTTATAAATGCAAAATATCTAGTCAAGTAAAATCACCCATTAGGTGATAATATCAATTACAAATGTGTTACACTACAAGACAATCAATGCAAAAATGTCTGCAAAGCGAATAAAACAGCATACAAAAGATTTAATAATTATATCAGATATAATTTCAATATTGATATTTAATCAAAGTAATGGCCGGGTGATAGGATAAAAATATTTGACCGAATCAATATCATAGGTGTGCAATCATTTAAAGACATATAGTGTTAAGGAACTGGAAAGAAAAAAAAGATGAGGTCACAAATAAGAATAATATAGCACTAATGCATTCATACTAAATGTTATAAATTCGACTACTATTCACAGCTTTACTACTAAGATATAACCATAGCAGCATATAAATTAAAAAAGAAACTTGAAAATTAGTTAATGAAAAAGTTATTAAAATATCACCAACTATAATTACTATTAAAACGTTGTACCTAATTATCACAGGCAATATAGACTATAATCTTAATTTGTTGAAATCTTTTTTTTCTTTGCGATCAATAAGAGAACGTTTAGTTGAAAGTTGACGACGCATACCGCTTTTCATTTTGAATTTTCCACCTTCCTGAACAACAGTATCGACGAGCATCATTTTCGATATGAATTCTTGATTGCGTGAAGTTGGTTCCGGCGTTTCAACACGAGACATCTGGAAATAGCTATTCTTCTTCACTAAATTGCCAAAATTTTATAATAATTTCCAATTATCTAAAATACCAGAATTACAAATAAATATTCAGAAAGCCTTCAACATTTTCAACTTTCAAATCCTATGAAAGAGACTTGAAAATTGTTTCCAATTGCATAACAAAGGTCTATAGAAAACTTACTGATGCGCTCGTATTGGGGGAAGCCGCGCAGCTAGAAACAATTGTCTTATCAGAATCGTCACTTTCATATGCTTCAATATCACCAGGTGGTAGGCTTCCTTCTGTTCCACCCGCTGCTGACACGATGATTACTTGCGGTTCATTCGTTTTTGCAGCTCGAGCGGCTGCTTGCTACAAGAAATCTTCGAAATATGAATCCTATTTGGAAATCAAATAAAACAAAAAATAGATATCTAAATGATACCTTTTTTAACTTGGTTTGAATTCTGCGAATTCGATTACGTTCATGATGCTGCAATCGTTTTGCCAGAACTCTGCAAAATACAACTTTGGTTGTTCTAGTAGCTTTGATATCACACTTGCAATGGATGCTCGAAAATAAATAAGGTTAATTTCTTTGTTATTTATTCTATCTTTCCCAAGTCCCTTATTTTGATTATAAAGTCTCAAATTTAATTGAGAAAAAGTCCTTACCTTCTTTCTTCCACTACTGTTCGAATGCGTTGATTCAAACGTGATACTTCGTCACACAGTGCGCCGTTTTTCTATGCAACAAAAATTAGTAACAGAATCTTAAGGATTTTTTAAAATTCACCTTAACTGGAAATATATCGCTTAATACAAATTCTATTTTTAGAAACTTTAAATAGCATACAATAACAAGCGATTCAACCAGTCGCTTCATAAAGTATAGTTTGCGAACATACTGCGCCTCACGTGTGTAGTTTAACACGTCATCATCAACCTGTGCCATTACTTCACGTATTGATTCAGAGAGTTGACTACCATTTCCTATATTATATTACATTCAGTTACTGTGCCATACAATTTCAGGAAAAAATCATAACATTCAAAGAGAAAAAAAAGCATTTGATAGTAGTAAATAAACACAAAGTACTATTGCATATACTGATTAGGAAATTACTGATTTTCCTGATCCTGCTCTTAAACCAATTCTTTAAATCTTTTTCGAAAAAAGAAAACTGAAAGCATTTTTGCCAGTTATTTTTTCCGAATTAAGTGTACAAATTATTAACCAGTAATAATAGGTGGAGCTGTGACCAAATCAGATGGATCAGACATCATGCCCAGTTCTGGACAATTGGCAGACGAAGGCATTGTTTCCGTAAGAAGTTGCTCGGCAATTGGCAAAGGGAAATTATTATTACTGATCTGAACGGAGAATGGTTTCTGCGTATTGGAAGGATCTATTCCGATATTATTCTTCGAGCAGTCTTCTATTGTCTGGGATGAAGAAATTCCTTATTTTAAATAATGAAATAACAAAGTAATTTCATTTTTTGTAAATTCAACAATTTGCTCTTAATATACAATGATATATAATTTAATTGCAATCAAAGGTTGATAGCATAATACTGCTTAGCCCTAGATTAAGAAAGATAAAAGAGAAAACTATATAACATTAACGCACAAATTTGCTTGAATCTTATTAAGGTAACAAATATATTAAATATTCTAAACTGTACTTACCTGCGATGTACCGATGCTGACACCATTGTTAGCTGTGCGAACGAACTGCCAAGGTGGTTTTCCCTCTCCGGTGCGAGAAACACCATCTTTTCCAGATCCCATATCAGTCATTTTGATACGAGACTAGAATTAGCAGTGTGAACTGTTTAAATGTTACGTGATGATTCAGCAGAATAATATAAGCGTCTTATTCTGCACAAGTCATAATAGAAATGCCATTTACTACTTCTTTAAAAACACTCGTGATAATAATGACCTGTTTCGGAAGACCAGCAATTCCATGAATCGGCAAGACGTGGTCACTTTCTGTGATAATTTGTTGTGTGGCTGGTTCTGATTGTGTCCCAAGTACAGTAACACGGACCTGTGAAGCTGACATCGTCGAATGGTTTCTAGAAATCAATGAAATGAATTTAAAAGCAAACCATAACTTTTACGGATCAAAAGCGGAATCAACTCGTAATGTGGAATGTTTGGAAAATAACGAAGATAATGGTAAGTACGTAGAAAAAATTTCCAACAAACATTTTTTTCTTTCTGATCAATAAAAAACAAAGCAGAAAATATTAAAAAAAATATTTATTTAAAATTCTTTAACATGTTCACAACAACTAGCAGATGTAAATAATTTAGAATAGAATCCATGGATTTTTTTTTTTTGTAATTTACTGGAAAAACAATCAAATCATGGGCAACATATACAATATTTTAAAATAAAACAAAAAAAAAATTTGTTGCATTTCTGTATATTCTTATGTTGTTTTCATTTTATTTCGTCACACAGTTCCATATTATAAAATAAAGAAACGTCGTACAATTCAGCAAAAGCTACCATCTCAAACACTAATATTAATCATTGTATTGTAGTTTCTAATCATCAATTGTGCTAATACCGCACTCGGAATTTACGATTAAAAATATTATAGCTGTTAATTTAGCTAAAGAAAACTGGAAATTTCTGATGCCATGGAATGTTAAAACATCGCAAAAGTATGTAAAATGATAATACAATAGACTTTTTTCTTGCTTCTTTCATACAAGACATGAATGCCACAGAAAATGTCGCACTCCCATTTCTTCACGTGAATGCTTACATTAATTTTCCTAAACCAGTTAAAACAAAAAAATGAAATTGTAATGACACCATACCTTTTTTTTGCTGCTGATTTCTTTTGGGCAGTTTCAACAGATGTCTCCGCAATAGCTGTTGCAGCGGGAGATCGAGGAAATGCCACATTTCTAGGCTAAATTAACACTCTCATTAACCCTTTACTTCATAACACAACAAAATTTTTCAAGATATAACCGAAAAAATATTATAAAGTTATTGGCAAATTTAATCGTAATCATCAGATTACTAAATTTTTGGAAAAAAAAACCTGGGGAAGATTAACAACGGCTGGAGGATACTTTTGCCCTTTGATGTGATTGTAAACAGCAGCCGCGCGCTGAATGGCTTCCTCATGAATTTCAGCAGAACGTTGCTTCTGTGGGCAAAATGATTGTGCTGGTTGATATGCTAGGAAAGAAGGTCGTAAGCATTTAAAATTAATGAATTTAACAATTAATCTTATCAATTTGTAGTAAATAATGGATATTACTTGGGCAAAAAAAATGATTTAGCAACATTACATCAGGACAATAATGTTTAAATCAATTTGAAAACAGCTTTAGAAATATATTTCTCACAAGCTCTTAAAATTTATGTAGAAGTATACCAATCTAAGCTCTAAAAATTTAAGGATCCAAACATTTGATTGCAATAATAATTATAGAATAAACGATATAACAGCACCATTGTTATCATACATCGGCATTCGTCGAACACGATCTGCTATAATTCGTGGTTTCTGAGGAGGCAAACGAGGAATGTACTGTCGTGGCATCTGTGAAACACGCGAAATATTCATGGAGGACGACGGAGGTATATTCATCGACGGTGAAACAGGTACATTTGTAGATGACGAGGCAGGTACATTCATTGATGGTGCTGCAGGTACATTCATCGGTGCTGAGACGAGCATATTCGTTGAACCCGGTGCTGATAAATTCATGGTAGTTGATACCGGTAACATCTTATCGACAGCGGGTGATAACATACCCGAATATTCGGTCATTAAATCGTCCTAAGCAGATAAAAATGAATAATTAAAAAAAAGATGAACGAGGAGGTTTATAGTAAAAAATTCTATAGCAAAATTTGAAATCTTAACAAAATCGTGTACATGATTTTGGCAAACTATACCAAAACTTGAAAAGTTCAGCCTACTGGAAAATAAACTAGCAGATATATTAAACAAAAGAGATTAATGTTTGGTACGCTGAATCTTTTTTATAAGACATATGAAATGTCATGTTCGTTTTGTTGCTCATAGAAGAATCTGGGAATGATATCATCATCACTAAATAATCAGATTTATTGATTTACTGTCAAAAATCAAAACAACCTTATCCATTTTCGCTTTTTCTTGCATGGCTAATTGTTGTTGTAGACGAGCTCTGTGTTGCTGTTGTAAATGTTGTCGTACAGTTGGTCCATCATCATTAACAACCGATATATTAGCAAACTGCCGGTTGGAACCACGTCCAGTTACTGGTAATATGGATGGATATGTCGTCCTGAGGATACAAATTACATAATAAACAACGAAATGAACAGTCAACATGTGCGCAGCATTAGTTGATCTTGATAGTTAAAAATGAAATATATATGTACGTTTTCGTGCGATTATTACTGGCACGAGAGGTTTGTAAACGTTGTATGCTATTGTAATCTGGTCGATTCTGCATTACTGTTTGAGGCATTGCATTCAGTGCTGGAATCGATTGCTGCACTTGCTGCGTTATTGCCGACGGAGGATAAATTTGAAGTGCCGTATTATTTGTTGAATTAGGAACCGTATAAGTTACTCCTAAAAAAAGGCGATATATTAAATTCACTACAAAATTTGAATACAACACAGAAATCAGCAGAAATAAAGTCGCCAGGATACTTCACACTAACCATTAGAAACTGAAGACACAGGGATCTCGGGCATACCAGTATATAAATCAGACGGCTGTTGCAAATTTGTCATAACTGTGATATGATCGAATTGATTCGCTGGTGCAATCGTTTGTTGCGGTGACATCTAAAAGTATCCGAAAATATAATAAGCGTTAAGTGATTCAATGTCTACTGTCCAAGATCTATTATTTTGCCAAACATATTCAATGAAAATGCTTCTTAAACAATCATTCAACAAAATGTGACAATTAAAGAAACTCGATTTATGGATGGAAATGGTCAAAATGTTATAACAATTTAGTGCTTTAAACAAGCACTTGATGCTTCTGATGAATATTAAAATAAGCCTGATTTAATTGTTGGTAAGAAACTGGTGTAGAAGCAGGTGGAAGAGTTGGTGTTGTCATGCCTACCGAACTTCCAATTGAAGATTGATATTCTGGAAAAATAACATTTTTGATATGAATTTCTCACTCCGTATCGTGGCAAGCATACTTTCCATTCTTTATTGATAGGCTTTACTTTAGGGAGGCTCGATTAAAATGAGAATTCTGGGCATTAGTAGAGTAATTTCATAAAATAGACCAGAATTTGAAAAATATCAGTGAAATCAGTGGAGAATAATAATGATTGGTGAAAAGGAATGTTTGCAGGAATGGTCTTAAGAAGCTCATTTCTTCAATCCCATCTATATTTTAGTATGATAATAATACCTGTCATTAACAGGACTGAATTGGCACTAAAATCTTTACTTAATTACATAACTAATAATTCGCTGAAATTACTTTCGTACGAAAAAAATAACGTGAAACATCCCAGAATGCGAATAAACTACAGAATAGATTACCCTTGTAAGAGGCAAGATCATGTCAATCATATAAGTTCATATTTTAAAAGAAACTATGCCAGGCTAAGTAATATAAGGTTAATGACTTCCATCAGGAATAAAATTGTGGTAATTAATAGTGATAAGATTACAGCAAAAGATACAAAACCTGAATAAACCGCTTGATAATTGTTTGTTTCGTTCAATTTATTTCCTTCAACCGTTATTGCATTATTAAGAATACCGTTTTGGCAAGTCTGAAATATTGTTCTGAATGCTTTCCCCCCATAAGTTCACATCCCTTTTCACCTATCAAAAATTATAATTAAAAAAGAAACTTTTAGCAATTTATGTAACAAATATATATCGCATATGATGCATGATTATAAAGGAATGCTTGGCTTAACGATTGTTTCTAATATAAGCAGACATGACAATCATCTGGTCATCGTTTTATGCTAGCCCAAAATTATTGATTCAACATTTTCGAATCAATAATTTTGGACTATCATAGAACAAAAAAAAAAATTTAATAAAACAAAATAAAATTCGTCATCTCACTATTTTGTGGAAACTTTATTAGATCTAATTTTCGCAATATATTTATCCCACATTATCAATCTAAGCAATACAGCTTATACTTTGCATCACTTTTACAATGAAAAAGTTTGTTTAAAATTTCATCATCAAAAATATAAACAATCGAACCTGATCAAAATCAGAAATAATAATATCATTATTAGCAATGAAATTTCCATCAGTTGCAACTGCCTCCTGTTGGTCGTTACCAAACGACATAGACATTGGATGCATTGCTACAATTGTGTCTGAAATGGTTGCGACACTCACTCAAATAATTTAATGGAACATTTCACGAATGTAAAAACGAAAAACAAAATAGTTAAAATTTGAAACCAGACAGTGAATGTCGTTCGTAAAAATGTTGCACAAGAGGTGAAAGGTTGACAATTATACTGAAAAGACCTAAAATCACCCAAAAATTACGACCAGAAATATTTCCAACCAGCAGATTTATTTGCGACTAAGTAAAGATCACCTTAGATACTTATAAAAATTGCAGCCTGTAAAACAGTTCTACTATCATTCTTCAAACATAATTATAATTAAACCGAAAAACACAAAAATAAGGAGAAACCATGGCATAAACCTGTAACAGCAATAAAAGCCCAAATTTCAAATTTTAATGTTTATTATATATATATATATAGAGAGAGAGAGAGAAGCAATTCATGATAAAGTTAGATTAAGTACAAATCAGCATTATTACATACATCAGAACGTATGGATATTATGGAATGACAAAAGAACTATTGATGAAGTCAAAAAAGTGGATTTAAAAGTTATGGATTATAAAAAAAGTAATTTCACGTAAAGATATTATGTGGAAAATACATAATGTCAAAAAGAATGTTGAGAAAATCTTCACCTGGAAAAAAAAAGTAATAAAAAATCCGGAGTAATACAGTACATTTACGATATGATGCATGATCAAAATAAGGAAATGAATTGAAAATAAATGATGAATAAAGGATGAAATAATTAGAATATAAGATGTCGTGTTCGACTGGAACAGTTAGTAACTGTCTAACTTTTAGTAGGAAGCGGTGGTGCTTGCATCTGCTGCTGTGACGGAGCGGTTGGTGCAACCCCATAGCCTTGTAACTGTCCTGCTGGTATCGGTGAGGGATCTGGACCGATACCAGAATATGGTGGTGGTGCTTCGTACATATAAACATCACCAGCTAAACAACAAAAATCTGATAAATGAAATGAAGAATATTGATTTATTAAATAAGTTTCAAAAATTGAATGAAAATAATAGATTGCTATCTAAAACATTTCATACTAGAGGAAAGAATTACAATCATGAAAACTGTAACAATTTCATTCTCTCATAATTTTTGCCAAAAATTTCTTGCTATAGTGGAAAAATAAAATATTATAACACCCAAAAAATAATACCTGGTGGATGATTGGGGAAAGTATTCGTTGGAGCCTGGAAACCATTATAATTTCCTCCCGGAGGTATATAATATGCTGGTGGTGCAGCAAAATAATTTCCAGGTGGTGGAGCATAAGCTGGTGGTGAACCGTATGGACGAAAGCGTTGCGCTGCAAATGATAAATAAGTCTGAGAGTTTTTTGTCATTCGAGAAACAAAAAGTTATGTTTTGCTTCTAAATAATAAACAATAAGCAAACCCATGTCCACAGCCTTTAACAATGCCATTCCAAAATCAATACATCCTCCTTTGGTGAATGTTAATTTCCAAGTCACCTGTCCACTCCAATTACCTAAAATGAATTCGTTTTATCGTTAAGAATTATTACAATAAATCGAGAAGATTGTGGTAAATAATGTTTGAGAAAATGATTCCTACGTCAAACTTGTAGATTAAAGATGAAGCCTAAAATTTACAAAGTACTCACCACCAGGCTGAGCTATAGCAATGCCCTTCAAAAAATTAGATCCAAAAACTGGTTGTTCAAGCTTCACATCTTTCATGCAATGGAATGGCATCGAAAATGAACGTAGCGAATCATTTTTCCGATTAATGAAAATGACCTAAAGCAATAGATTCATAGATAAACTTGGCAAAGATTAAAGGGAGGAAGATGAGAAAAAGGAAGAAATTAAAAATCTTACACGATGGCTAGTTAGGTATAAATTTCCGGATTTATTTCCTCTGAAAATGTTATCCGGTCCATTATCAAAATGGCAGCTCACTTCCTCAGTATAAACCAATATCCTTCAAACAAGCAGATGAATTATCAAACAAAACATAGACAAAAGAAAGATCAAAGATAAATTCCTAATTATTTTCATATCATTTTCATCTTATAAAATTCATTTTTTATGCTTAAAGCAGAATGAAAATGTTATAAATATGTATGTCTTGCTTGTTCCTACATAAATAAAGGTATGAAAACAAACATTTCTCCATTATAAATTAATACTCCACGTCCATCCGGTGTGCTTGATGTATTCACTGACATTATTTCTGATTACTGCAAACAGTGAGAAAAAAGCAATCATCATCACATTTGTGAAATATTTAATTAGCGACAAGATAAATTGTGAAATCATGCACGTTGTACATAAATTCTATATATATATATATATATACATATATATATATACGTGTCAGTAGCATTCAAGATGAAAGAATATAATTCGGAAATGGGATTTTCTTTTTCTAATTCAGGAAAAATATTCGCTAAATAAGTTCATACATTTCGGACAATAATAATCACACGTACTGCTACATTATTGATTGATGTTTATTTATTTCAAAACATTTCAATATTACATTTAATTAATTGAAACATGGCATTCAATGGAAAACGGTCGTTTTATCGGGATGAAAAGTAGAACACAGATTTATTCAACTATTTTTGATATATTTAATCATCATAATTGTTTTCTTTCTTCCTTTTTCTTTTTTTTTTCTTTTAATAAATTAAGTAGATTAGATGATATCCGGATAGCGCTGTGTTAATCAAATTATGCTAACCTTTAAAGTCGATAAATTTCAGAATATAATTAATCGTCAACGATTTATTCTTGTTTGCGATCAGAATAGCTTAAAGAAACATCATTCAATATGATTGGGAAAGATTAGAAAAAATGTTAAGCCAATTGATTTAATACACAATTTCGGTTAGCAGTTAACTTTAAGGCAATGATAAACGATAAATGTAAAATAATTGAGCTAATATTTACAACATTTGTTAGCTTCAAAGCCGAAGCTATTGTTGATTATTTCAACCGGAAAAATCGATACTCCGGATAATCAATTATATTCAATTAAAGATTCGAATCCCATTGCGATCAAACAGTACTTTTTATGCATGCAACGTTCCTCGTTTCTTTATTTTAGTTTTTTTATTTTTTTTAAACGCTATACAATAACTCATTTACCTTTTCTAGCATACTTCTAAAAAGTTGTCGAAGATAAGTTAACATAAATCTTACACCTAATCTTCACATAAGACATGTTCAACTACTATCATCCTTCTAATCTGATGAGAAAAAAAAAAAGATTCTACAAAAGTGCTAGCGTTATTGGAGCTGCAAAATATCAACAAATAACAATTTCAGCTAACATTTCACGTCCAATCGGGAACAAGCTTATTCTCTCGGCGATAATTCATGAATGAATTAAGTAATATGAATCATTGGCATTTGTATTCTTCCTCACTCTTGGTGACAGGCGGTCCATTAATTCGTAAACATCATTATCATTACCATCTCTAACTCTCTGAATATTTTCTCAACTTTTCCATCAATTACATTTTCACATTTATAGTCCTTTTTACTCTCTTTTCTGTTTGAGTATTCTTTCTAATTTTCATTTTTCATTCTATCCTTTCTTTCTGTACTATTTTCTCTTTTGACTATCTTTTGTCCATCTACAAAAATGTATTTGCTAATTGACCAAAGATCAATTGCATGTTTTCTCTGTCCCTTTTTTTCTCTCTCCATATACAATAATATGTGATAGGGTGCAGTAGCAGGGGCAAACGGTAATATTTACCGCGTCTTCGTACCGCTTTCACAAGGTTCGGCGTCCTTTTATGGATTTTTTAGCTTTTTTTTTGCTGCAAATCCTAAAAGTTGTGGGAGTAGCGGGAGGAGATAGAAGAAATATATGTGGAATGTTCCTGTCCAGTTTGAAAAAATCATAAAATAACTTATTCTATGCAAATCTGTTCTATTTATTCCACGTCTTTCGTTACGTGAAGCATCAGAATTATACTGCAACAATATAAAGGAAATAGCGCAAAACGTCCCGAAGCTGAGGCCAATGTGAAGTTTTGAGTTATTTTTACCATTCACAAAGTTAATGATACGCTATTATACCTTTTCGTTTGTGTACGGTAAACAATTATTGGCCAAGAATAAACAAACATGAGGAAAGTTTTAAGCTTCAAAGGTATGTTATGCAAATTAGAAGACAAATCATGGTACGTGGTGGTTGGATTGGTCTTCGAAATCTCGTTGGATAATAACGATGATGTCGTCGACCTCGACTTGGCATCGCAATGAAAACTTCAACTAAACATCCATCTATCATCACCTCCTACCTGTTAGTAGTAACTGTTGTATTGATTTAGCACTGATAAGAGCTTGTTACCAAGTAAAACTTAAAGGATAAAAAGACGAGTAACGTTAGGCAGGAATATTTGATATGAATAATGATCCTTCCTAAAAGTAACATCGCTAAAGAGGATGAATTTTTTCGGTGGTCTTTAGATGATAGTTTGATCTATCTTTCATCGATTAATCAGTAAATTTCCTAGTTGTTATTTTCTCACGTTTTATTTAATTTTGTTTTCTGAAAAAGTATATACAGAGTTATTTTACATCATTAAATAATTTAAGCTTAGTAATACCGAGATCATTCGAAAGTTCTGTTGAAAATTGTAGTATGGGATAGAATTTCGAGCGAGAATGAACGGGAAATCTGAGAGTGCGGTTGTGAAGATTGGGAAGATCATAGTGAAAAGTTTTTGAAAAGAGAAAAATCGATTATTCTGTGCCCATAGAGGTCAAGCTTAGTTGATCTGAATGGAGGGTATGGTATAAAGGGATGTCAGATTACCATCATCTTGAAGTTGACCCTATCGGTAGCTCATACACTGAGTATTTGGTGATCACATGAGTCGGGAGAAGAAACTGAACTAAGAACAATTTTCTAGACATTAAAGTTGTGGTGGGTTTTAGATTTGAGTTTTGTAGAATTTTACTTCAGTATACTGGTTCTCTACAAAATTTTTTCCTTTTTTTTCTGTATTGGGAAAAGAGGCATTAAAAATTCTCTCAACTTCATCAGTGTGTCAATGTGATTCCTATTTAGACAAGATAAACAATAATTTAA
>UPTC01000282.1:0-47457 GCA_900537255.1 Acanthocheilonema viteae | reverse complement strand
ATACTTTGCAAAATTGTAGATCCTTTCGTGTCTGTTGCTGTATATGATCAACAAAACTATAGACGATAGGCATAGTGATACATACTGATAAAATGGATATCAGAGAGAAGGTAACAGCTGCATAGGCAACCGCCTTGTATGCGCGTTCTCTTTGCTCCTCCATTTTTCGCCATCGTAATGACGAGCCGAGCGTCCTTTTATACCTTCCGGGAACACTGGTTCTCGGTCGCCGTCGTGGAACGCATGCACATGCAAAAAAATTGTTGTTGTACACCTCTCGTCATCCTTTTGGGTCTCTTTTTTCCCTCCTCTCCTATTTGTTTTCATCAACTGTATCCCCTCTATCCTCCCTCCATTCCTCCTCCACTTTTCTCCTTCCTCTCCTAACTCCCCTTTATCGCTACCTCATTTCAATATCCCTCTTATTATTATCATCTTATTTGACCTGATCTCAAAAAAAAAAAAAAAAAAAAAAAAAAAAAAAAAAAAAAAAAAAAAAAAAAAAAAAAAAAAACAAAAAAACAAAAAAAATGATTCCACTAATACATACGTTTAACCTTTCTTTTATTTCCTGTCATTTTCAATAGCATATCTCTCCTTTTCGACCTTTAATGCCCTTTATTGTTTAATTATTAATTGTTACTTATTATTTCAATATATTTGCAAATGATTATTGTTGCAAGAAAAAAAACACACACATACGCATACATACACACACACACACACACACACACACACACACACACACACACACACACACACACACACACACACCAACACAGGTACAAACTTTGAATGCATCATTGGCATTGCAAATATGACGAGTTCATTCCGCATGTACACTCATCTGAATCCAATCTTGAGAGCCTTGATAACTATTTCGTTTTTATATCCGTCGTCTGATCTATAACCTCACCTTTCTCTTTTTTTCAAAAAAAAAAAAAAAAAATTTGTTTTATAACTTCTGTTTTATCTGAAAATTAATTCTGCACGGATATTCAATAAGCATTATTGGTATTTTATTGCTATTTTTCTCACCTTCAAAAAAAGAATTTCCAAAATTATACTTTATTCTTTAATGATTTTAAGATTAATGTAATGAATTATCAAAACTTATACTTTGAGCAATTTCATTTTGCTTTAACCAGTAATCAATCTTGCTTTATTTGTATCTTTATTCCTTCTAAAATTTAAACTTTAGTGATCATTATAGCTAAATATTTTATGAATAGCAGAAAAGAAGAAAAAAAGAGGTACTTATCACTTTTTATTTAGTATTAATTATAGTTAGCATCTTTACATGGATATTTCTTATCATTTTTTCTATTTTTTTCACTAATTGCTAAACATATTCCAATGCTATTAATTTACGAAAAATTTTGAAATAATATTCGTTATCTACTAGAAAAAAAGTGAACGAAAAAAATATTGAAGGTAAAGTTAGAAATTAATTTTATGCTAATATTTGCAAATGATGAATTCCATTTTGCATAGCATGAAATTAATATTATCAAATTTGATTGTAAAAATGTATTCAATGTAATATCTATCAATATTATTTGGCAACATTTTTTTTTTCTTTTTAGCTTGAGCAAAATTAATTGTTTCCCGATAGACACTTTCCAATTTTTCCATCTTTAAAATTATTTCTGAATTAAAATCATTTAAAAAATATGATGTGTAATACGAATTGTTGTTGAATTTTACAATTATTATTCAATCGAAGTTATGCAAAGAAATGCTGATCTCTTCCGGTAGTTTTTTTTTCCTTGGACAGAGAAAATTAAATAGTACAATTTAAAATTTATCCATAGGAGAGAATGAGTGGTAATTAATATGAAATTAAAAAGATTGCTGTTCTGATTCACTTGTAAATTCCTATTTGTCAGCAAAAAAAAACAACAGTTTCACTATCGTCTTCCTTGTCACATTTTTTTACACCATCAATAGACGAATGACATTCCGTACGTTTCTGTTGCACATCCAACAAACACCCTTCATGATTTTTTCACCGTTTTATTCTGTTTACTTACTTGTTTACCGGAAATTAGACGACGAGTAATTGTAAGTATTGATCAATTCATTTTTTTTTTTCACAGACAAAATTCGAACATTATTTATGATGATAGAGATTTAATAATGTGAGCAACGATGCTTTTGATATGTATGTTTATTTTCTATCTCTTCAATTTCTACTTTTATAACTTTGCTAACAAACATTGATAAGTAAGAGAAAAATGGTAAAATTAGTGAGTTGTTATAATTTCATTGAAAAATATCATAAAAGCATCGTTATTAAAATTTAGTCATGAAAAAGATCAAATTTTTTGGATAAATTTAGACATTTTAAATCAAAAGTTTCACTTTATTAGAATGAATTGGAACAGATCAAAATTGAGGAGCATTCGATGCAGTTGTGTTCAGTTGATTAGTCCAACTATTTTAATTCATAATTTTTAAAAGAAATAAATCAAAGACAGAGCCATGAAAGATGTAATGTAGTATACCTGAATGAGTTGAAATTTTAGGACAGCACTTTTGTTCCATTGATAAAATTTCTGGAGAGATTTAAAATCTTCATGAAAAATTTCCGTATTGTATTAAATATTTCATCTTTGTTAATTTATCCAAATTAATGGATTAATTTTCTTATATATATATTTTCCTTTCATCTTTATTAACTTAATTTAATTTTCCAGAATTATTTACAATTATATTTTGAAATAATACCTTATTTTCATTTCTTCCTTTATTTCTTTTTTTCTTTTTCAACACCAAACTATTTTGTTGACATTGTTAGTCACGTTATCTTATCTTTTATATTTCATTAAAAAAAAGTGAAAAAACAAAATTCATCCGTTTTGTAATTACCGATTTGCTCTATTTTTCTCATCATTTCTTTATCTTTTTAGTCATAACAATCTATGATTGAATAATTTAAGAAAAAAAAGATACAACACACCCGAACAACATAAATAATGACAAATTAAAAAATCCGAAAATCGTTTCATAAAATACAAATGGTGTTAATTTGTTATATTGATGGACTAATTAGAATAAAGAAATAAAGGGTGGGAAAGAAAGAAACAAAAAAGAAACAAAAGGAGCTATTCATTTCAAACATTTTAATGTAATAAACTTTCTTCATACCTAAATTCCCGTTTAAGAATATAATGTAATTTATTTTTTCAGGTAGTTACGTAAGAAATGATGATGATATCAGAGCATGAGAATAAAGGAAATATATTGGTAAAATTTGATGAGCAGAGAAAATTTAGCATTTCTTTTTTTCTTTCTTTTTCTTTTTCATGAATTATGATTTGTTTAGTTAAATAGAAAAATTAATGAAGTATGAAAAATTAATGGGAAATGGCTATTAATCGTTTGCAACATTTTCTTGGTTTTAAATATATAGTTTGAAAAGAAAGAATAACATTTTTCATTTTTTTTTTTGTTAAAAAAAACAAAAAAGCAAAATGTCAAAAATAAACTAATTATCATAGCATTCATACTTTCGAATTTAACTTTTCTTTAACCTTTTTAAACTTAAAAAATTATGGTTGCAATTGTTTTCTTCTTTTTAATACAACGATTATATCTTCTCGAAATGAGCCATCTCAAGAAGCTCCATTTCAGATCGCATTTACAAAATACGAATAGCTTTGGATGGAATATATTAAAGAATAAATTGTTCGAATCGTTAAAGTGCAAAAATCTGACAATACTGTCTCATTGTTTCCACTTTTTTTTTTACATGAATATTGAAATGGAGAAGTATGAAAAATGAAAAACGTTATGAAATATATGCAATGAATTTATTGAAATGAACCACTAGCAATTTTAAACGATCATGTCCATGATATCAATTTCAATTTGAATCCTATCAAATTGTATTATAACTATATCCATCAACGGTGATCACTATATTGATTAGTTATGAGTGTAATATCGTATTTCCTTGGAAATACAATCTAGATCTTCTGGAACAATAATATCCAATCTCATTTTTTTTAGATGATCATCTAACAATTGTTAAAGATAGAATAATTCCTTTCAGTTGTACATTTTTCACTCATTGTATATTCAATTATAAGAAAAACAAAAAAAAAAATAAAATAAAACTGTAACGCTCACTTCGACATTGAAATCAGATAAGAGGAATTTTGTAGAAAAAAATTTTTTTTGTCTCTACTAATTTACAGGAAATCCAGTGTTAATCTAATGGAGCATTCATATGTTTGTCAACATCTTTGAAATTATTAATTTGATGTTGATTGTCTTTTTCATATTTACAGGATTTTTCAGCATACAAAAGATGTCCGTGAAGGAATTCAAAGGGAAGTAGCCAATAGCTAAAGAAAGTGCACTGTATAGCATCAATGATATTTTACAAATGGCAGTACTAACAGGTTTCGGACCATTTTTAGTGCTACTGGAACTTATCTATTATCGGTGAAGTGAATTATTTCGAAAATTTTTTGGAGAAAGAAAAAAAAAACTATGTGTGTCTGTGTGTGTGTGTGTGTTTCGGTAAATCGTTCAATATCATCATTTTAATGATGAGGTATATCGCACTCTGAAATCCGACACTTGTAAAATGATTGAAAATTATTTTTTTAGCTCCAAATTAAGCGAAGAAAAATCGAAAGTACCCTTGTATAGTATTGTACGATTTTTCAGTTATGACATTTGAGATTCGAAGTTATAATCCGAACTGTAAAATGATTTTGTTACACCGACGAAGAGCTTACTACTTTATATGAGGGGACTATATATGTTAAGAAAGTCTTGTAGTAAATGTCTGATGTTATCCCGGAACCCTTGCGTATTTTTCTTTCATATCAAACATTCAACTCAATACTAGAATCATTTATGCCTGATTTCAGCCATTATTAGATTACATCATATGCATACCGAAATATCGTACTTTTTTTAACATGAACTATTAGAAGAATTTCATAGAGATCTTGCACATTACAATATATGATTTATTAATCTGTCTAAAACAATTTAAACATCGTCCACACAAGGATGTTAAGTATCTTTATGGAATATTAGAAGTTTGATAACAAAATGACACCTAATTACAAATAAAAATATGTCTTCAATGCGCAAAAGAAAAAATAATTCCAAGATTATTGGAGAATACAAAAGAAATATTGGTTTCTCTATACATTCATAAATACTTTTAGCCTTATATCGAGGTATAAGCGTAATTTAAGACGCACGTACATTCAATCCATTAATTGCATCAATTTGCAGTAAACAAAAATTAAAAAAAATTGTACGTCAAGATAATTGTGTTATCAATATTTTACTAGCTTGTTTCGTTCGGAATAAAATCCGGGCATTAAGTAGAGTTGGATTCTTTTCCTGCAAATGAGTGATCCAAGCAACTGCGGTGTCCTGACAAACTTTACCAAAAACTGAAAGGGCCAGAACTGTTTCATGCTCTTGTTCATGGATACTGCATTCTGGACATTTTTCATATCCTCCATCCCACTCGCTCTTCCAGTTTTCAAAGTCTTCATCCTGAAAAAGAGCAAGAAGGCTGAAAGCTGCAGAAGAAATTGACCAGATAATTAACCTGATCGAGAATCAGCTACTAATTTAATTTACAAAATGCTTGACCGTAGTTTGGCAAAATTCCAAATGTACGGCGACTACTTTAAATGCAATTTGACATCGATACTGCAATTTCTCAAAAACATAGAAATTTAATTTATATTAGAAATAAAACGACTTTTAGACCAATAGAACATGTCAAGATATGCTAAAAAATATTAAGATTATAACAAATCATCAGAAGCTGCTTTTCGTATTCAATCTAAATAAAATTTATTCTTAAGTACGGACGTCTTCTAATATAAAAAAGTTCTTACCAGCTCATCCACCTCATACTTTTCATAGCATTGAGATTTCGGATCACTAGAAAGAACAACGTACTCAATACATTTATCCATTAAATACACTTTATTAGGTCCATCCACATACAACGTAGTATTTTTTTCCAAACCTTGCAACAATTTCTTTTGAAGATGACTTTGAGCAGATAACAACCATCTATCCGATTCATTTAACTCTATGTCATTAATCTGTAAAACTTTATAATTAATAATCTTGAAATTTCGGATGAAATATTTCCTGAAAAGAAAAACTTTCTATGGAATATGAAGGAGACTTACGCCAGATATTTTCTAAAATCCCCTTTTAAAAAGTTAACCGTTAAAAAAGAATTACTTTCCAATTGTAACAAATACTCTAACAACAGACGAAAATTATACAACTGTAAAAACTCCAGATAAACTAACCCCAACAAGTGTTATCCGTGTATTTGGGTCACGTGATATCATTTTTAATACTAAGTAACCAAGATCTACAGCACTCAGCTTTTTGCCCTCAATTTTTCGACGATCCAAATAGGTATTCGAATGTTTCAATTTTGGCATCCAATACATCATGCGCTTCACTTTTTTCGTGGCATAATTCCATTCACCAAAAGCGTTAACAACTAAATCATGGATTTCTTTGTCAGGCTGCACTCCTGAAATGCTTAGAAACAGTCAAGCAATCACATAATGATTCTTTTTACATTTTACACAAAAATCTTACATGAATGGTTACGTTAAAGTACGGTCCTGTTCATATCGCATCGCTAAATTAAAATTTCTATTTAAATATTAGGCCAAAATGTCAAGAAATTCAGGAAAACCACTAACCAAACCATTCCATTTCATCGAGAAGTTTGGTGCAACATATCTGCTGTTGAGGATAATATAGAAATCTTCGCTGAAACTCATAAGATTACAGCAGTTTCATCTCATATTACAATAGAAATAAATGAAAAAAAAGCACCAGCTGATATTGAAGAAAAGCACAAACAATCCAAACCTGAAAAACATTCTTAGGTATCATTGGTCCTTTCGGAAATACATTGAGCAACGATTTATAAATATCCAGATCCTTCTGTAACCCGTATTCCTTCATATATTTTAGTGCCGAATTTATAAACTCCACGTGTCCTCGAGCATGTATTTGTTTTTTACAAAAATTATCTGAAACAAAACAAATTTAATGTAAACACCTGTAAAGGACATAAAACCCTGTTTCTCCCTTTTGATCACTTCTTACGCGTCTTTATAACAGCGTCAATGTGATTAAATACTCTAAAATCACTAAAGTCTAACTTCGAAATTTGGTCACTGACATCGTAAGTCCTCTTCAAAAAGTTGATTTATGGTTTTGCTTGCTGTTCAATTATGTCATTATCGATGACAAGCTACTACGGAAAAACTATATGGTCTTCGTTAAAACATTCTAATATAAGGTCAAAAATCTTTAATTTTCATAGTTTTCGTCAACCATACAGAAAATTTACTTCTACATAGTTCAGAGTCTACCAGTTTACCGGAATTTCTCTGTCATCTTTCATAAGTTATCCTGAATGATATAAGTCCGATAACATTTAGAAAAACGCAATTCCCGAACTCACCGATAACATTTAGAAAAGTTTGTTTGGTACGCAATTCGGCTGCCACCTCCTGAAAACGCTGTTCGAATGGAAGTAACTCTTTCCTACATTTTTGATTGCTCTCGGATGCAAAACGATATATCAGACATTGCACTGGCTTACAACACAGCGATATCCTACAATACGACCCCAATAATTTGTTTGCAACTTTCATCCTGAAATGATAAGAAATTTTATCTCAATTGATAATATTTTGGATATTCTACAAAATGCCAATTCAAAGTTTGCCCTACAGCTAGGAACCAATGCGTTCAGGAATTTACATATTCACATATAAAATGATCTTGCAGTATTTACCAACTATCGGAATATGTGCAGTATACGTGTGAACTAACTTCATTGCTGTTACTGTATAATTTAAATTTTCACTTGCTTCAGGGAGGAAAACTTAAACTAAAACATCCTGAATATATTACGTGAAAACCACTGTCTCGATCATCAAACATTATCGTCGCATGCAACGATGGTTCTCATAAGGTCAAAGGTGTGCATGTGTATGTTTATAGGTGTGGTGTGTGTTGCTGAGATTAGATTACATTTGCTACGATTAGTATTATCAGTGATGGAGTGTGTGGAAAGTTAGGCCAATGGAATGGTAGGTAGGATCAAGAAGGTAAAATGATCAGAAATAAATATGGTCTGAAATTTCTGGAAAAGAGAAAGGAATGTTCGAATAAATCAATCGATTATGAAATGGTGTAAGAAAAAAGAGAAACGATAGAAAAGTTTGAAAACCGATGTGTCACATTCTTCCATCGGTTATTTTGCTACCTTTTATCTTTACTACACGTTTTTAATGTGATATGAGGATGTACATTGGATTATTCCATTCCTGAATACTTTCACAATAGTGAAAGGTTCACATAATGTAGCATTTCATTAGCCTCTCTCTTCTTTACTAAAATTCCTGGCATCATTTTTCGTTGATTGTAACCATCTCAATTTCTAAATTAGCAAATATTCAAAAATTTTTCCAAAATATATGGCATTTGTAGTCCCATTTATTCTGTTTGAAAGTTTCATTAACTCATTTCATTTGATAAAATCTTCAGTGAGCGGTGTCCAAAGAGGTAAGCGGTGATGAGGAAGATGGATGGTAGGGGGTATCTCCGGGGTATCTGAGTATGATTGTCTTGATAACTGTCATGCGCATAAATATCACATGTACCTCAATGCATAGAGTTAATAAACCTTGGCAGTATGCCAGAGACATGATTTTATAACGAATCTTCAGGATGAATTATTCAGGTTATACGGAGAATACTTTAGGTTGTGAGGACGACTTTTGAAGGATTCATCCTTGTCATCGTTTTCATTTATCACACTTGTCTGCACATAAGGTAATAATGGGTTAATTAAGAATTCCTGTTCCTTAATGAGACATGACTGGGTATGTTATGACATGACTGGATATCACATAGGATATAATCAGATATATAACAAAACATGACCAGATTTGCGATGAGATAAGGCCAGAGCAAAAGGAAGATGTAACCGGGTTCATCGTGATATATGACTGGGTCTGCAAAAAGACTCTGAAGATCATTACAAATATGACTGTAGAGGGATAAGGAAGAAAGGGTGTAACATCAATTCTCGATATCAACCAGTAATGAGCAAGGCAAACGATGACATTACATCACGAGCACTTTAAAATTTTAAAATTTGAATAATATTAGATATATTCAACTTGTGGTTTATCTTCAAACTCCAATCCATTGTAGCATTTATCGTAGTGGGGATTTGTGCATTGTTGGGTGTTGCATTAAGGTACATTGCGCTTGCGCTTCTTTTTTCAATTGTATATTGCACGTACACTTTTTTCCATTCTTTTTTCTAGGATCTCTTTTTGGTATTTGTTTCGGACTAGATTTTGTGAATATTTAAAAAAGCGCCTTCTTGATTGAGATATGAAAATCGATTCTAAAACATTACGGCCGTGTAGTGCAGAAATTGTAAGTTGAATTTTTTTCCAATTGCATGAATTTTTCATTCATTATTTTTTTCCCAGTTTTATGAGAGGTAAAGCATCATATGACCTATAAAAGTACTGGTAAGCATATTTTATTCAGATCCTTGCAGTGCTACGAGTAGAATACTCGGTAAAATTTGTTGGAACTGATGTTTTATTTTAGTTTCCTCGATGTATGCAACTTATTGAACATATCAAATCATCCTCAGATCGGAGGATGTTTCTGAAACGACTGACTGAAGTTCATGAATGGCAACCACAATTTGGGAAAGTAAGGAAATTATGCTTTGTCTTGTGCACTGTAGTTGCTAATATTTCAGCAAGTATATCACAATTTGTTTGTTAGTAAGTTTTTGTTTTTTTTAGTCCGAAATGGCGAGATGGTCTGACGTTTTGAACATGTGCGATGAGGTATTGAAGGATGCCGTAACATGTAGTTCATCACCGGGTGCACCGATGGCTATCGACGAAGATCAGAACCTATTACCAGACGTCACATCTGTTCTTTCTTTTACCGCTATGCTTTTCGAGAACACTTTCACCCGTTCAGTCTACAGTTCTACTGATGTTAGTATCATAAATTAAAATTGCTGACATCTGAGATTTATTTTGGAAAGAAAAAGCGAGACTAAGATTGCTGACAAAGCTTCCATAAATCTATTTGTGCAACCTTCATGAAATTATTGGTATAACTTACAAGATGTAAATACCGTGACTGCCCTAATGTGCTGCAACATCGCTCCTTTAGCAAGACTGCATGCTAGATGTAGAAATTTTCCATTGATCAACCTATTCTGTTTAACCCACCCTTTGTTTATAGTTCTCATTTTGGTTTGATTATTCCTGTTTGTCATATTTTGCTTAGAACGAACAATTTCAGCGCCTGTTAAACTTGTTGGATTCTGGTAATGTGGAGGTTGTTGTGGAAACGTTGCGATTACTGTTGGTTATCAGTAAACGTTCCAGATTTCTCTCACAACATCTCAGTGATGTCCAGCAGAAAAAACTCACTATCCGACTTTCCGCTATTGCTCAGGCTTGTTTTATAGCTGTCATAATCTCTGTAACACTCCTTTTTAGGTAATAAAATTGAAGAATAAGGGAGAGAAGTGGGGAAGGAGATATTTCATTATTTTTTTTTTTGTTCGTGATGGTTTTAATCTGAGCTGTAGTCATATTTTCTAGTGCTGGAATGGCAAACTTAGAAGTATGAAGATGGATGAATGTTGTACTACGAATGTGCGACCTTCCGCTTTGTTACCAATCGGATTTCAGACGGACACGAACAATCTTGTTCGTTCTATACATGTTAGTTATTCTTTGTGACCTGATACATATTTAAAATTAAAAATAAAATTAAAATGAAGAAACTAAGAATTCATGACTGTTTACGATGGATCCGTATTTCATTAATCAATAACAAAGTGATGATATTAAAGAATTGATCCGTCTCTATCTCTTTACAGTAAAGAAATTTTCAGTTAGATAAGAGTTTTGCGGCTGAATTGGAACACTTGTTGTCAGGTAAAAAAATTGAGGAAGATGAGCGTGCATCTTTCATAGCTCGCTTACGTCTAGTACGGTCATTTAACACTTCTCGCGGTCGTCGTCTAAGTATTATTGCGCGCCTTCTTTCATTATCTATACTGGGTGCGTATTTTTGATGTTTATTTGTTTTTCTATCTCAACACTTCATTCAAAAAAAATTAAGTAGCGCAACATTTCCATTTGCAGTTTACACTCGCAGTTTGATAGAAGAATGGGCAATGACTACAATGCTTTATGATGGCCTTATTGAAGAAATAACTCGTTTATTACTAATTAATAATACGTCTGAGTCAATTATTGATGCAGTTAAAACGGAAGCACTTCGTACGCTAACCAGTATTGTTTCGCTTGGAAGACCTGCAAAGTAAAGTGTTATTTGTCCATATTTTTAATTCTCACTGATTCTTCTGAAAAAAATCTTCTAGTAAGTGGCTGATAGCGAAAATGGAGACATTCAGTTATTCGTAAATAGGTGATGTAATTGTCTTTAGGACATGGTTGTGCATGTTCTATCTGCCATAAGCTCATTATGTTAGCCAAACTGGGATATTTACTGGCTTGGTGGTTAGTGATGCTGATTACTGCTGATAACTCGAAGCTTATAAAAATCCTTCAGAAATAGAATGGAAAAATTACAGGTTGAACATAGTAGTGGAATCCCTCGGAGTAAATTCGTATCACGGTTTCCTGGCTCGAATGACTCGCCAGTGTGTCGACGACTTACGGTGCGGAAGAATTGGAAATGGGTATACAACGGTGCCATTTTGCACCGCCCTGTTTTCTTTGCTTTATCATCTTGCAGGATTTGAAAATGGTAAGTTTTCTAGTTAGTTTTCTTTACCGTCATAATACTATTCAATGGTATTCGCAGTGGAATGAATATTTTATTAATTGTGTCTTTACAGGCGGTGAAGCATTAGTTTCGTGCGCTTTAACGGAGACATTACTGGGTGTAGTATCCTGTGAAACGCTGCCTTTAGAACTCATTACTTTTGTTACACGTGCTGTCCGCGTTATCGATATCATGACTTCGTTAGATGCTAATGGTTTTACATCCTGCAGTGGAATGAGCATTATTGTTCATCGATTAATTGTTAGTGTTTGTGAAATTTTTATCAAGGTGAATAAGAATGGCGTTCGAGTTGCTAAGCTCAACTTTAGATTTTACTTTTGATTTTTGCATTGGAATCCTTAATCAGTAATTGGGTTATATATAATATTCTAGCTATATGTATAGTAGGGTATAATGAATACGAAATTCATATTTGTGACCTTGAGTTTTTACAGTTTGATGTCAACATATGCATGAAGCATCTGGCAGAACTGAGCATTACTGGACCTACAACAGAACAGTGTCATCAGCAACGTGCTGCACTGATTAAATCATTACTGAATTTCATCAAAAGAGCTGTTCAGGATACACAGTTTGCTGATAGTACTCGACATAGTAAATTTGTTCTTTAATATCTCTTGGGAATGTTGGGAATTTTGAGAAGCAGGTTTAAAGTTTATCAGATACATTTGCATAAATTACGAAATACACTAGAATTTTGCGAGATTTCAGTCATGGATGGTGCTTTACCGAATGCTTTAATGCATATCTTAACAAACTGCGGATTTTTTGGAGCTTCACTATTCCACAATGGTCAGGATTTGATTGTTCTACAACGATTATGCCAGTGACTTTGGTCAAAGCATCATGTCACGGACAAATTTTCAAATCACAGTCATCCCTACTATTTAAGATAATTCAAAAATATTCAATTTTAGATCAATTGCTTAAAGTGAAATTTTTTTGTTTTCCTTTCAGTTTGTGGTTTGTAATGTCGCTTTTTTTTGTAGCTGTTTGCTTGATTACAAATTTCATCTACCAGGAACCATCGTTGCTTACGTCTTTGCAAGAGAAAGGTGTTACGAGTGCTATTTTGAGGGCAATATTCCGTCAAGAGGTCTGGTTATAAAAATATGAAGTTGAAACTGTAATAAATGCCTCAAATTTGCAAATAATAGTGTTATTTGCTATTTTTTTAGTTACCCGCTTCTCGCGATGTCATTGTTGCATTACCGAACACATTCACTGCTCTTTGCTTGAACGATCGTGGACTGAAAGCTTTTATCGATGAAAACCCTTTCGATCATTTCTGTGACATTTTCGTGTCGACCAAATACATATACGCTATGAAATGCCGTCGGAACGAAATGAGTAAGTTGTTGCTGATTTGTTGACTTTATTGATCTTGCAGTTCGATTTTCCAGGGAACAGTGTTATGTCGGCTTGATGCTTAATGAGTGCTGATGCTTAAGGCTGTTGATGCTAGTTGTTAAATATTTTAGTAATTGCTGTAAGGTTTGAAATTTTTGATATATGAAAATTTCTTACATATAAATATATAGGAAATTTTCTTACATATAAATACTTATATATAAATACATGTGATAATTGCAGATGAAGTAGCTTCGAATCTTGGCACAGCGTTCGACGCCTTTTTGCGCCATCATCCGACTCTGCGCGAAAATTTCCTTAATTCATTGGCTAAGGTATACTTCTGTCTCCTAATGTGAAAATTTAGGACCGAGTTATCGCATTTTGTGTTAATTGTATTTCTTCGGTATTTTAGATGTTGAATAAATTGCTGGATGTTGTATCTGCGGATTCACCACGTTGCGTCATGTCTCTTGCATCATGCCGCAGTGGTCAAACAGCTTTGGCAGGTTCTTCGAATACCGTCGTTTCGTCGGCTTCTCCCAATCGAGATGATGAAACTATCATGGCAGGCAATGTTTCTTCGGATGATGACGATGATGATCCAGCTTCAGCTGTTGCAAATATGTAATGTTTTTATAATAGGAATTTAAGACTCGTATGCTTTTTAGTTAATTGGCTAAAATGATAGCTGTCGTTTGCAATATGACATTTCCTTAGAGCGAAATTCAAAAGGATTTTGAAAATTGGGAAAAATGTTAATCGTCTTAATATAATGTGGTAGGAGCTTAATGTAAGGTTTGCGTGGAATTTGCTCTTATACAACTGCTTGACTATTAGAGACAAAATCGTTATTGATTACCATTATTAAAATTTAGGGAAGAAATGCATACGACCGAAAATGAATTACCTCAGTTCGATCTTGGTCTCTCGTTATCGATTATGTGTGACGGAAATCCTCTTATTCCTCTTGGCGAGTATCTGCTGAATATCGGAAAATTTCTAGAAACACTGTTGACTCATAATGCATCATCTGAGCAAGCTGATATTTTTATACAGTCTGGTGCTGCTGATAAATTACTTTCTCTACTCTTTGTTCGACAGATTCCGTTAGAATTATCGCAATCATTATTTCCGCAATTGGTCACGAATATAATGCGATTTCTCTTTGTAAGTTCATCAGTTATTTTATATATAACTTTTCAGTAATCACATTCAGACGACAGGTTTTTTCTTTCCGTGCAGTGTTAATTTGATAATACTACAGCTGCTCAATGAACCGATTTAAACAGTCATAATGTTGAATTTGATGGAATAGTTAGATGATTAGGGGTCTGAACTGCTTTTAGAAATAGATATTTCTAAAGTTCAAACCACCAATTATCCAACTACTCCGTTAAATCCATCGATGTGATAGATACTAGTGATTGGAATTTCCGAGATTGAATTTTGTGTTGCCAGGAGTAGTCTATAATCAGTTCCCACTTGGAACTACGGTGAAATGTTTAGATTAGATTTTGGAATAAAAGTTCATGGATATTTCAAAAAAAAAAGAACAGATTACTGAATCGTTAGTACTGATTTCATATTTCTATGTTTTCATGTTACAGCAACATACAAGGAGTAGTGATGTGATAGATATGGTTGCGAATCGGCTGAACAAATTTTGTGTGGATATGTTAAGTTCGTGTAGCGCGAATGAAGATTCATCGAAACCGTCGTTACTTGCGATGAGTTTATCAGATACTTCGTTGGCAAACATCTGTGCGATCACAGTTTTTTGTTCTGTTCTTGGCAGTTTGTCAAAAACTGCTCTGGGAAGTAACACATCCACTAAAACAGCAATTCTAAGATTTTGGACAAATGAAGGTTGTAGACTTCTCGCCTCCTGTAATCAGGCCCAGAGGTGAGCTTTTAAACTACTATCTATCCAACGTTACATTCATGAGAACTAATAGAAATCAAAATTTTTAAAATTCTTTTTCAGAGTAGTTGTTTGGGAAAGTGCGGTTTTGCAAGTATTTAATGCAACGAATAAATGCACAACTTCTACACAAACAGATGATATTCAATCAGATGAACAAATAGGAGAAGCTAATATAACTCAAGGGCACGATTCGGTTGGAGCAGATAGTGTACCACAGCGCGTAGGTCGACCGAAATATCTGCGTAAGTAGATCTTTAAAGATGAATTGTTTATTTGTCTCCAAAAGTTTTGTTTTTTTGGGTTTATTATAAAAATTGCAAATAATTTAATAATATGAAAAACTACTCAAATTTGTCTAAAGAAATTTGGGTTGCATCGTAAGCAGATTCGAGTTTTTTTTATCGAAAGAAAATGGGATGGAACAAAATTGCAGCAGCAAATAACTTCAAAAGAAGAGAAAATTTTTAATTCCTTCCATACTCTAGTAAGCTGCTGCCAATCAAGAAATCTCATATATTTTCAAAGTTGTACTAATGCAATGTCTTCTTAGTTGACGATTACTGGCTTGGTTCAAAATCAGGAACCAGTGTACTGAATCGTTGCAATCGGCAATGTACAGAATTGATGGCAATGCTCGTCAAAATATCTATCGGTGGGATGACCAGAACAAGAAGAATTCAGGAAAATGAGGGTGGCACACCATGCGAAAATGCTGTGCAGCTTGCACTACAGATAATGAAAGGTTTCCAGCAGGCTCTGGAATGGAAACCTTACGATAAAACTGATCCTGCTATAATGTTAGCTTCTCTGAAAATTTTTGAAATTGTGGGGAAATAAATTCTCGGAAAAAGTTGGGGGATTTTAAATGATTATGCTTTACCTTTATTTTTTAAGGCTACCGTATTTGGCAGTCTGGATAAACAATCTTAGCAACATTCTATTTGATGAACGGAAGAGTCCTTATCATTTGATGCTTTCCGCCTTTTATCGTACCGGTACTCATGACACATTTTTCAACATTGTCCCAAATTACTTCGGACGTGATCAAAATCAGAATTATTGTGGTACATAATTTAAATATTATTGCACTGGTACTGACTGTATTTTTGTTTAGTAATACTTTTCTGGTGATAACATGTTATGAGATATGAAGTCTTCTATAGCCTGTTTGTATTATGAATATGTAGAATATTAAACCTGTCACTGAAATTAAAGTTATTTCTAGTTGATTGCAATTTAATTTGTACCAAGTTAAACTAAATGTTTTTACCTGCAGTGGAAATGGGACAGTTGTTACAAGCCTGGTTTTCCTTAACAGAGCGATTGGTCAATGCGCACGCATTCCGCCACTCACGCTATAAAATGTCGGAAAAATTTGCGGAAGCTAAACGTTTTCCAACCGAGAAATATCTCGCAAAATGCCAGCAGGTTTTAAGTTTTTTCCATGACATTTTAACTTTGTAATAATTCACAAATCTCAGTGCATTACACCTTGTTTTCATTTGTACTTTTCAGGACGCTTTTCGACAAGCCAGTGTTGTGTTCGGCATATTACCGTCATTACCCTTAAGCGAAGCTGTTAATTTTAACATGTGTGACATGATTGTTTCGATATATCGTGAAATAGTCAAAGGAATTGTACCTTTGACTGAAAAACAAAAGCAAACTGTGGTAACAACTTCTGAAGATCGCGAAAAGTATTTTGTTCTTTGCATTTTAATTTGTAAGTGTAGTGATTGACACGGAATATTTTCCATTGGAAAATGATAAAGATTTTGTATCAAAATCTTTTGTCTCTTTGTTTTTTTTTTTGAAGTTGGTCAGTAGCAAGCTATTGGTCCAAATTTTTGCCAACTCAAATAAATGACTTTTACTTTGATTTAGCGTCAGTGCTTATAAAACGAAGCATTCATTTGAACATCTTTAATGCGATTAGTTTTTAGGATGGAAGCAGAACTTGATGAAGCAAATATTGGTCTCTTAGTTGATATGGGATTCGATCGTGATGCTGCTGTTGATGCACTGCTGGAGTATTCAACCGTTCCAGAGGCTGCCGAATATCTGATCGCAACTGACGGCTTAGGCAGACTTCGTCAATCGTCAACTGATGAGAGGATTGATGCCGATGATGTTAGCTATTAACCCTGTTTTAAATGATGAAAAAAATAACTTTGTTGATATGAAAATTATTTAAAAACAAAATTTTTTGTCCAGATTGATGCTGACGAAGGAAGTGGCAGCCAAAATAATGATTTGAATGTGGAATTCGAAGATGTCCTTTTGAAAGAGCCAATTTCCTTGAACGAAGTACCTCCTCTCGACACCCGCCTAGTATTATCTAGCCTATGCAAAGATGTACGGTATTACTGTGTTCATCTAAATTTAGTATTTCAGTATTGAAGATGATGTTAGCCCAAAAATGCCGACTTTTCATTGACTAATTATGCAGTGTTATTTTTTTCTAGAGCTACAAATTAGAAGCATTAAGTTTATTAGTGGGTTTTTTTACCATTCAGAACAGAGTTAGAAAAATTATGGTTTTACAGGTTATTCCAATTCTTTTGAATTTGATGGAACAGGGTACAGAGCTAGTGTTCAGTACATCAGAAATTATGCTGGCAATCTTAAATGAAGTAGACGATGAGTGGAGAAAAAATGTGCTTATTGGTGAATATTTGGTACAGGATATCCTTTTGATGGTGGACGAATTACGCTGTGACGAGGTTAGAAAAATTACAGGGTGTTGAATGTTGGTATTATCCGACTTTAAAATTATTAGAATACGTTGTTATAAACTAACTGCATTTTTGAGAGTTAAATATGTAGGAATATTATAAATAAGGCTAATTTACAGTTGAGGTCAAGAATCCATAGAATATAATAAGCTACTTTTGGAACTAAGAAAGCTATTCATTTCAATGAATTCAAATATCGTCACTATCACTTAGGATTATGCGATTTACTCAATAAAGATTAGAGTAAATTTCAGACTGACGAGAAAACAGTTACATCGCTTGCAACTCGTCTGCATTTCGTATGTTTGTTGTGGCCCGGCATTGCTACTACTTATATAGATGTCTTTACAGAGTATCGTCTTCACAGTGTCTTGATTTCTGTGCTTGACATGGTTATCATACACTGTGCAAGGAGACCTGCATTTGTTAGGTAAATGTTTATTCATTGGATTTACTCAAAATTCATTATACTTTTTTTAGAGAGAATGATGCATATCCCATTTTTTGTACATTTCAGGCTTATCGCACCGATATGCTTGTGGCTCGATCTGTATGATAAAATGTTAAAATTATTGGATAGCAAGGATAAAGTTGAAAAGGTCCTCATTAAATGCATTTTGAAATTGAGAGATTATGAATTTCATTGCAATTTCTTATACTTTACCTGGTTTAAGGCTATTGAATCGTATGCATGGAAATATTGGGATACCGATGAAAGAGGTGGCGTGTTTGCTTGGATTAATTATCCTCCCGCGGCCTCGCATATACTCACAAATGCATTTCTTTCTGGTCGAAGAAATTGTAGCGTAAGCGTAGGGGGCCGCCAATACACTGTTGATTTTCCGTCAATGAGTCATCGTAATGTTGAATCTCACATTGAACGACCGATTACAATTTCCGGTCGCTTGAAAGATGGAATTATATTATCCGAAATACTTGCTCAGGTTTTTTGCAAGTTATTTTTAAACCTTGGCTAGAAATGTAAGACGGTAGTAAAGTGGGTGAATTATACAGAATAACTTTGAGTTGAATTTTGCATTTCTTCAAGAAATATGGAGTACTTGACTGTGTCTGCAGTGCAGTCGCTTCATCAGCGATAATTTTTGTAATTACGAATGATCAAACTGTTTGATTAAATTTGGTCTTTTGAAAATTGTTAATTTTCTCATATATTTTTCCCTGTTTAGAGTAAAGAACATAAAGAATGGGATGAGATAGTTCGTGACAGACTTGTGTCAGCTGTCATTGGCCTTCTTAGCTTATCAAATATAGATGCAACCTCGATCCATGCGATTTTTATTTTGGCTGCACGTATTACAAGAGACTTCGTAGTCGCAAGAGAATTTTTACAGGTTGCACACATCTTTTCTCTAAACAAACTGGATTAGAAAACTTCATGTTAAAAGATTTATGATTTTGTTTGAGAAAAATTCTGATGATAGCACTAGTCGTTACGTAATGCCTAATGATTTTCGGGGAAAAAATTATTATTATATAAGACCTTTTCTGATTAGAATGTTTAATAAAGATTGATTAGAATGTTAAGATGTGTAGACGTTGAGATTTGTATTCCTGGTGATAAAGGCCTCACAGGAAATAGTCTAAATAGCTACATCAAGAGATGTAGAGCGATGGGTTGAGAACTTCGGGATTTTGTTGATTTGGATAAATTTTCTGCGAGCTTGAAAAGGCACATTCCATAGTGCACATGATTTTCAGCAGGGAGGCGTGCAAACAGTGATAAATGTGTCGGGTTCCGCAGTACCATCATCAGCCATTTTTGCGGCACTTATCATTCGTCATTGTCTCGATGATGAGATTGCAATAAGACAGATTTTCGAAAAAACAGTGCGTACAATTGCTGCAGGTGGTTATACTATCAATCCGCCTTTAACAAGATGGAATCATATCAGGTAGGTTTATTGTTCTCGCATCTTTTTTCAGAATCAACATACTGCGTTTTTTGTTGTGGAATGTGCTTTTGATTCAGTGAGAGGATTTTCTATTAGTAAAATGCTTTTTTTGAATCACTTAAAAGTTTTAGGACACCGCGAACAACTCGTGACTGGTTACATGCTATACGCGCTCTTTCTCCGCTATGCGCGCGTCATCCACAAATTTTTACTGTTACTATGGAACGGGTTGCGCGAAAACAGAAGGATCAGATAACTATTTTACCAATGAGTCCCGTTGATCCTTCTTACAAGCAGTGGGCTGCATGCTCACCTATTAAACAGGTATCGTTATTGTCAACTTTTATTTGTGAATAGGGTTATTTTCTAATGATATTCTTTGTCAGTATCATTTTGCGAATTGCACAGATCGGCGCATATATTTTACTCATAAAAAGCGAGAGCAAATACTGTTTTATTGATACAAAAACAGAGAATTATTCTCCTAGTCGATTTTATTCCTAAGAGCGCGTGCACTGTGACGAGGGAACCGAAATTAATTATTTATAGTCAGAGATAAGGTCGCATTTTGGATTGGAACACCTCATGAAATTGTAGAACTAAAACATAATTACAATCACATAGTTTGTGTCAGGTGTTGACGCATTTATTAAATCACACGTTGGATTTCTCATGGGAAGATTCGAATAGAGTGGTAAATCGCGCATCACTTGTACGACTGATTGCTGAATTGGCGAAGAGTTATAGTATTGTCGCAACGATAGTTGCTGAATCGCATGATCTTAATGGGCAACCTTTTATGGTTTCGCTCCTCAGCAAGTGTGTTGTGCCCAGCAGTTCTTCTGCGGCTGATGGTAATCTTTCTGTGGCTGTGAAGACTTTTGTAGCTGCAATCGCCTCATGCAGTCATTCACCAAAAGTATGTTTATTCTATTCAGCATTATATATATATATATATATATATATATATAGGTTGCATATTTGGAAATATGTATTTGGGTCTCTTTTTTGAGTATCCGATGAAATTCAGATAGTCATTAAATTATACTTTCAGGCTCAGGAGGCGTTGATCTCAAGTATTATCTCCTGTCTTCATATTGTTTTCTCTGAAGCTGATTCAAAGATAGCTTGTAGTAAGGTAAGAAATAAGTAATGCTGTATGAAAATGGTACATTAAAGTTTTTTTAGCATGATGTCGTAAATTATTATAAATTTAAAAATGCGAAAGAAGTCGTAATGTGATTACAAAAAAGAGCTTAAAGTAAAAAGTGATATGATTAAAAATGCAAGTGAAATTTTATTTTCAGCTGAGGGCATTATCAGACCTGTTTTTGTTGGCACGTGATGCATGTCCTACAGGACCACAAAATGTGCGCAGCAGCACAAATTCAAATGCAATTTTGCGCTTGATTATAAAAAAACGAGTCTGTATCGAACTGAGTAGAGTGCCGTGGTATTTGAATTTGTCAGCGAAAGAAGGTATTGAGACATTGAACTACATTTTGCGAGTTTTGGAAGAGTTGACGCGTACAATCAACAGGTTCTTTTTAAATCTTGCAGCTAATTTTCCTTTACTCTAAGAAGTATTTGCTATGCACTGCTGTTTTTTTTGGAAGATATTTATCTGTTCTTCGATAAATAAAGGGGTTCGCTTCATTGGGGTTCTTACGTCTACCTTCCTAGTCCTTTGTGCCTATTGAAAAAATTTTTCATTACAGTAGCTATGCTGCACAGAATCCAATAGGAGAAAATCCATCAGAAGCGCTGTCAACGGCTCAGAATGCATCAGCATCTGTGACACTAGTTGCGACATCAGAAAACGATGCATCAGCTACAGTAACAGCAAGAGAGGGTGAACATTCTCAGGATGATCAACATGTCGAAGACAGCTGTAGTACTGCCGATGAACATCGTTTTGAAACCCATGAGGTACTTACTAGTTTTATGATTGATATTTTTATTTTCTGAAAGAAATCTGTCGTGCTCTTAGTTCTTTCTCCTTTGACAGTGCTCTCTGACCAATTAGTGAGTGTACTGTGATTGGGTTTACTACAGTGAGATATTTCTAATAAAAGTTCATTGTAGTAGCTATAAGACTAGTTTATGCTTCCTTATGTTTCCGATTATTTTTTCCAATAATAGCTTAAATAGGAAGTAAGGAATTTTTGGAAAATGTTCATTAGTGCTGTCAAATGAATGTATGATGTCTGGATTAGTTCCAGGTAACGGTTGAACGAAATAGACCGGATGATGATGATTACTGTGCAGACGATGATGAGGATCGTAGTCGTGCTAGACATCCGGATGCTGCTGAAGATTCAAGTGAAAGTGAAGATGAAGACGATGCAGATGACGATGACGATGTAATTACACTTTGTTCTATTAAATATTTTTTAAATGTAAAAATTTGTAATTTGTGAAAATTGAGTGAATAGAAATTTACATTTCGACCCAAGTTCTGTATGTAATAAGTATAATTTGGCGTACAAGTTTGTCTAGGCTATGTTTTTCTAGGATGAAGGTGCTGCTCTTAATGAAATGGACGTAGACGATGAATCGGATGATGAGCATGATGATGTAATGGAAGGTTCGTTATCTTTATCATATATGACTTAGGAATTGATTTTACACTTCCTTAATGTAAATGGGTCCACACACGGTAGTGATAACACACATTTCTGTCATAGTTTTTCCTATTTCCATTACAATTTGATAGGAATCTGTGAACAAAGTCATTGCGGAAAATGTACTAAACTCAAAGAAAGAATTGCAATTAAATGTTTTGATTGTTATATCTATTAAAATGTAAGATTTTTCAATTTTAGAAGAAGGACGCGTGAGCGTCGAAGAAGAAGACGATTTTGGAATGGTGGAAATGGAACCGGCAGCACTAAGTCGTTTTGCCTTAGTAGATAGTGTAGATGATTCTGGACCTGCAGATAGATTTGAAGATGGCGATTCTGACGAAAATTTTGTCAACGCAAATATATTTGTTGAAAATTTGGATGATATCGATGCTCTTACAAATGGTGCTTTCACGGGTGCCCGTCTTTTTGTAAATACTAGTAAGGATTTTCTTTACAGATCCTACGAAAATTTTCAGCGAATAAATTCATTCTAAAACAAAGTATTCAGGTTTGGAAGCTGCACATGCAGATAGATCATCGGTTGCAGTCACTTCGGTGCATCCCTTATTGCAGCGGTCATCACAAACCAGTGGCAGTGATAGCGTCATAGGTCAAAGACCTACGGTAACTTTATATTTATGAAAGAACTATAAAAACCTTTTATACGAGATTTTTGACACTGCTATTTGTGTAGAGGAAACGAGCTATTATATCAAAACCGGAATATGCATTTAAAAATTCACAAAAGAATTCTTATCAGAGTTATCGCCTTTTGGTTGGTCAGCGTCGTGGAGCTGGAAATCTGAATTCAACAGGCTTGCATCGCCAGAATGCAGTACGACGTTGGACAACATTCGGCACACAAAGTGAATTTATTGAACGACTCTTTGATGGTTCCGCCACAGCTAATGGCACTCATCTTTTCGACGTCACTCCGGCACGTCAACGCTTCTTGAATGTCGTTGTAAGCTACTTTAATCCTATTTATGATATAATGTATAATCTTTTGAAAAAAATTCATTCATTTATGGTGTAGTATAAAATAACATTTATGTTACTTTGTGGAAATTCTGGAACTTTAATTACTATTGAGAGAATGGGAACTATATTGGCGTAATTGGAATAATCCCTCATATACTAAATTTTTAGCTTTTTTTCAGATGCAAGACCATGGATTGGATAATGCAACTGCAGTTACTGCTGAAGAGCGACGACAGACATCCGTTCCACTTCCACTGGAACGATTTTCAGATGCTGCAAGATTGATTGATGGTCATGCTCATTTGTACTTGTGGGTTATAGTCGCATCTTATATCACCGGTATTATGGATCTAATTGAGAAGGTAGTTTGTTTCATTTCATTCATTTAAGTATTACAAGACATTTTTTATGGTTTCGAAATAATGGGGCTTTTGAATTAAATAAATATACAAAGGAGTGGGAAAATTTATTATAAAGATCACAGGGTGTTTTTTCAATCTTTTTTAAAATATTTTTTGAAGAACGAAAATGAAAAAAAAGCAGAAGAAGAGATAATGAAAACGCAGAAAGATTTTACGGAGGAATCTTCGAAGAGAACTTTGGATGATACGGAATCAAATGAAAGTATTAATACGGCACGACTGTTTATTGATGAGGAAGAACATGAGGTTTGTTTTAACATTATTTATATATTTTTCATATGTTTCAGTTTTAATTGGAAAAAACTGGCAGCAGTACAAGTGGCTGTTATTAAGCTTCCGTCAAAAACTGTTACATCATGCAGTAAAAACACGAATATGATTAATATTGGCAACAGAGGGGAAGGAGAGAGTATTGTGGAAAAAAAAGAAATCTATTTGTATTATATCGCTTACCGGTTTGTGCTTTTAAAATTAAAAAAAAAGTTTTGAAAATTCAGAATGCTGGAAACGTTGATGTTAGTGTTGCTGATACACAACCAGAACATTCATCAGAATCTATCAATATAACAATCCAAGCAAATAGTGCTCCAGAGCCCATGGATCAGTCAGGTTATTTTATGCTTTAGATTTTTTTCTTGTGTGGTTATGCAGCATTCCTTTATTAAATTAGACAAACACACAGCAGTTGGGTCTGATTTACGGATATATTTCAGATGCGCTGTATTTTGATGCTTTGGAAAATTTTGAAAATCAGATTGAGCGAACCGCTGAACAGGAACAGAGACAGGAAGCTATCACTTCAGACAGAAACAGTAATATTTCAACAGAGGCGTCGATGCATACATTACCAGTTACTGTAAACGAAGCTGGAGGACAAGGTAACCGCAAAATTACTTTATTTTTTTGATCATCTCCATCTTACACGAAGGAAACACTGAAATTACTTTTGAATATGAGTCATCCAACTTATTTGAAAAAATGTGTTTGCTAAAGAAATTGAGCTAAAGAGAAAGAGGAATAGTACGTCCACATTCTTAATCTCACTTTCTTTTTGCTATTGAAGCTGTTTTAGAAAATGTGGAGCAACTAAATGCATTAGAGGCTGCGCCAGAAACTTCACACGCTAACCAAGATGATTTCAGAGAAATATTGGGAGGTAATACATTCTTCAAATTTCTAGCTTGATTTGAAATAAAGCATATGAACAACTTATCTCGTCTTTCTAGTGCAGTTAAATGATAGTACTTCATGTAACTCACTACAAAAATCCAAAAAATTTGTTCCTTTGTTTAGATATAGAAATTCCCGAAGGTGTAGATCCTGCATTTTTGGCAGCTTTACCGGAAGATATACGTATGGAAGTTATCCGAGATCACATGAGACAGCAGCGTTCACAACGTTTGATACAAAGTTCTGCAAACCTAGAGGCAGTTGGGCAGGCAAATGGTGAAAGTGGAGTGCCTGTAATTGAACCGCTTGATCAAGATTTCCTAAACGCACTTCCACCTGATCTGCAAGAAGAAATCTTAGCACAGCATGAAAGAACTGTGCGATTAGCTCAGGAAAGAACAGAAAATAACAGTGCACCGCCCGCAGGTTCCTTTTTTTCCTCTCTATGTATGTATAGTAACGGTTGTAGCTGAATCAAAGGTGGTAGATTTTAGACACTCCGGTTGGTGCAGATGATGCAGCTGCGTTAATTGAATCGCTTCCACCAACTCTGCGAGCACAAGTACTTGCTGATGCGGATGACACGGTTTTACAAGTTTTACCCCAGAATGTTGCTGCTGAAGCACGACGTTTGCGAGCATCCTACGAAGCACAAGTATGGTTTTTAAATCAGTCATCATGGAACTCTTTTGCTACTTTCTCTGGAATTTTTCAGGTTGAATATGAAAATTGTCAGATTATATCTTGTTAAAGTTATTTATATAATTTCAGCAGGTTATGCGTTTTGCCCGTATGTTAGCGCCTACACAACGATTCCGTCCTGCCAATGGTCGGTCAATTCCCGGAACAAGCGGCAACACTACTTCTGTAGGTGCACTTGCTGGAATTACTACACTTGCTTCGAAAAGTGCTACACAATTGCTAGACCGAGATGCCATTGTCACATTATTGCTTCTTTTTTTCATCGATCCAGCTCGTCTTAATACTCAACGTTTACAGGTTATCTGTTTTTGCTGTTATCTTTCTTCAGATTTTACACCATGTTACGCTAAAAAAGGTTCACAGTGATGTTCATTAGTGCTCGTTTAAGCAAGCATATTCAGCTGTTGAATTCATTTCAAGTTCATAATCGGCTTACTTGAAAAAGATTTTTAATTTATTCCAGAAGCTCATCAAAAGCCTTTGCGCACAAAATGTAACGTGTGATTTCGTAATTTGGTGCTTAATTGCTTTACTTGACAAAGTAGACGAGGACGCTGTTCAATATGAAGATTTTACGGGCACAGTGTCTGGTTGGTTGGATCAGATATGCGTGCACAGCGGTATTGGGCAACATGAACAAGCTGTCAAATTCTTCAAGAGCACTCATACAGGTGGGACTTCAAACGTGATCCCAATATGTATATAGGTTAGTTAAGATTGACGACGTGTACGCATAATGACGATGAAAACGTGGTTACGGAATAAATGATACTTATAGTGAACTTGATATGTCTGATATTGCTCAGTCCATTTGAGATTTCTGTGAAATCCTTAATGTGTTGTACTTGCAGTTGCTCTGCATCCGGCAATCTTAACAACGGTCTGTCGTCTTGTACTGGATACATTAATCAATCTTGCAAAAACTTATCCAGGTCATTTTCTTCCTGCCAAACTGCGTGCATCAGGTTCTCTTTCCAATGCTGGATTGCCACCATTCTCGCAGTTCTGGGCTATTGTCCATAGGTAAGCTATTATGATGAATGCTTTCATTTCTTTTCCTTCCAGTTATCTGTTTGTTATTCCGATTAATTCATCATTCTTATTTTACTATTGAAACTATTCCATTATTCTTCGTCGCAAAACTGTGTTCGAGAATGCATCATAATCATGCTTCTTGAATACATTTTAAATTTGGAAGTCTTACTTGAAATTGTTATTGACTCTGCTAATGTCATGTAATTAATGTAAATCACTGTGCGTTTAGGGAAATTCGTTCTTGTTAAGGCATTTTGAAGGGAATTTTTTAAATATTGTTTCAATACTTTTAGCCTATCGAAAGCAGATATCTCATCCCGTTCTACCCATCGACATAGTTCATCGCTAGAAACAGCTTTGGGACCTGGCGGAATTAATGCAAGCATGGCTGCTTCATCACTTGAAGATAGTGCTGTTGGTGTACTGATGGAGCATATTAGACGTCCAGTTATTCTCTCGTCATCTGTATTGCAGGATAAGTTACTTCGCCTTATATGTACGGTCAGTCGTTTGTTATTTTTGTTTTGGTTTTATGATCAAATAACTCAGCTTAACCAATTTCGTGAATTTTCTGGAATAGTGTAAGAACATTTTGTATCAGCATTCAATCGTTTTAGATCGTCCAGACTTTACCGGATGAAACTGTCACGAAAATGTCGATTGATTCGACAGCAGAAAAACCTCCACTTGCCCAGCAACTCGAATACATTGTTTTGGTTCGTTTTAACCTTATCTTCTTCTAGTGCCATCTTGTATAACATTCTCTGTTAACTTGAATTTTCAGGCCTTGACAGAAGGTGAATGCTCAGAAGAAGGGTTAGCGGATGGACGAACCTTACTCTTGGAATTAATTCGTGCCCTGAGTCCATCTACAAAGACTTTTGTAATGTCTCTCCTTATAAATGCCGCTGAACGCCTAGGAGCTCGACTCCTGCCACATATTGAGAGACTTGAAGAAGAACTGAAAGAATTAACCAACGAAGGAAGTCCCTCGTCATCTCTTGAGCAACAACCATCAGGTTCAAAAGTTGCGGTTAATCGGTAAGACTCATTCCTTTATAAATCAATATATCAAAAACAACTACAGTTTCTTATAGGTTCTTCCCCAGTTGAGTATCTAAAGCAGTCATGATCGGAGCCCATAATCTTTTTCAGTTGCATGTTTTGGTTCAGATATTTGTAATAAATAATATGGCAGTATTGATAACATGAATTTCGATTGTAGTTATGACGAATCAGTGATTGTGATCAGTGGAATATTGAATTCACGAGCAGTCATGAATGCATCAGGCTGTTATGAACTACAGTTACCTGCTATGAGAGCACTTACTGATAAAAATGGAGTTCAAAACGTATTTCTGAGAACCCTGCAGACAATCATCAAAATGAGAGAAGTGCTGAAATCACATGCAAGATGTATTGAGATTGACGTAAGTATTGAAACTGCAGGAGAGCAGGATAGCGAAAATGCACAGGGAGAAGATAAAAATGCAATCGAAAAATATGAAAGGAAAAAACTTGCCGAAGTGAGACTTGCTAACTTCAGTTTTATAAGTTTCTTTTGAATCCACTTCACCTGCTTGTACGCATTCTTAGTACTAGACCTTTATACATTCCATTTTTGTTTTTGCTTTCATATTCGAATAAAATCTGCTATGACTGACTGTATCTATATCCAATATTTTAGAAAGAAGAAAACATGAGCATATTATTAAATACGTTAGAACCGTTATGGGAACTTGTATCGAGATGTCTGAAACGTCTTACAAATGCAGATGCACATGCAGCATTAGCTCTTCAACCAAGTGCTGAAGCTTTTTTTCTGGTATATGGATCGGAATTGTCGTCTATTGATCCAAGCAAACTACATGAGCATCCAGATGCTCAAAAACTTCTTCATTTCGCTGGTGTGTTACAATTATGCTTACATCTACATATCTATCTGAAGGGTTCAAATTCTAGGATTTCGCATATATCATTTTTTTTCTGAATACATACTCATTACTGGTTTCACCTTTATGCTTTCATTTTCAAAGAGGAATTGTGAAGTGAATTTTATTGATGTTCACAAGACATCAGCTAATAGTTGCTCGATTTTGCTTCCCGTCTTTATTATTGTTACAGAAAGCGGTATTCACTGTGAATTATTTTCAGAGAAGCACCGGAATATGTTGAATCAGGTTCTGAGACAGAGTGGTGGTAGTTTAACGGATGGCCCCTTCGCAGTACTGATTCAGATGCCAAAATTGTTAGACTTTGATGTCAAACGTATCTACTTTCGGAAACAGATGCAGAAAATCGATGAACGTGTTAGGTTTGCGTTTCAGTTCATTAACATCCATTTTCATTCGCTAGCGTATGCGTGACATTAATATTACTCTCCGATTCGAGATTTTATTGCTCGTGTTTGTTATAGAGGTGAAGACGTAGCAGTGCGGATTCGTCGCAGTCACTTATTCAGTGATAGTTTCCGGGAATTATTCAGACTGCGTGGTCCGGAATGGAAAGCGAGATTTTACATCATTTTCGAAGGTGAAGAAGGGCAAGATGCTGGCGGATTATTACGTGAATGGTTTTCAATTATTACACGGGAAATTTTCAATCCAAACTATGCACTCTTTATAACTTCTCCAGGCGATCGAGTGACATATATGATCAATAAAACTTCATACATTAATCCGGAACATTTGGAATATTTTAAGGTTTTTCATTTTTATATGATTAAAGCTTAAATTCGATCATAGGGAAAACATTTTCTGAAAAATCTTGTGCTCTTCATTTACTCAATATCTCTAGAATCTCATTGGTATGAAAATCTTACAGTAATCCTTCTTTTCAGTTTGTTGGAAGAATAATAGCAAAGGCAATATATGAGAATAAATTGCTGGAATGTTATTTTACTCGAGCATTTTACAAACACATTTTAAGTGTTCCTGTTCGAGCACAGGATTTAGAATCAGAGGTATTGTTGCCTTTTTCTGTTGAACAAGAGACGAAACGAGAGCTAGACAGTCTGTTAGAGGTTAGGTGGGTGATGGTGGTTGAAAGCTGGATAATAGAAAGGTGAAGGAAGTAACCTAGTGTAACTTTGGAAAGTCTGTTAATCTAAAATGTCATTCAGTCATGACCTTTTAGACTAACAGATTTTCCAAAACTTTTTTTCCTTACCAATAAGTGTACATTTCAGGATCCCAGTTTCTATAAATCATTGGAATTTTTGCTCAATAATCCGATAGAAGATCTTGGCACTGAACTTACATTTAGTTTGGAAGTTGAAGAATTTGGAGTTAGAAAAATGCGCATGCTTAAAGAAAATGGATCGTCTATTCCAGTTACTGATGAAAATAAGGAAGAATATGTGAAGCTCGTTTGTCAAATGAAAATGACAGGTTCATTTTGTTTTCACTGACTTTTCTTTTATTATTTTTTAGTGCTGACATTTCAGGATTATTGGCAGCAAATATAAATAATGCAAGTAAATAAAAAACACTGAACAGTTTGTTGTAATATGATGGATGTCGGTTATTTCTTTGTAGGCTCCATTAATCAGCAGTTGAACGCATTTTTGGAGGGCTTTTACGAAATAATTCCGAAACAGCTGATATCAATTTTCAATGAGCAAGAATTAGAATTGTTGATAAGTGGGCTTCCAAATGTTGACATTGATGATCTCTATGCCAATACAGAATACAAGACGTACACTAGATCCTCATCTCAGGTAACCCATTTCTTATTCTTTCGAATTCTCGAATTTCTAGTGAGAGAAGTAAGCGGTTGAAGGATATAAAAATTAGTGCTGTGCTGTTGTCAGCACATGAGATCAAGGATCACGAAAGACAACTGAGATCTGGTAAAGGCTGAAAAGTGTATTTGACTAGAGTTACCAAAATGTTTATAACTCGTTTTTAATTTGATCTCCTTGTTATCATGTATCAATTTGTCATTGCAGATACAATGGTTCTGGAAAGCATTACGTTCGTTTGAACAGGAAGATCGCGCAAAGTTTTTACAATTCGTTACTGGTACAAGTAAAGTTCCCCTGCAAGGTTTTGCCGCACTTGAGGGTATGAATGGCACGCAGAAATTTTCCATTCATTTGGATTCGCGATCTTCAGATCGACTGCCAACAGCACATACATGGTATTTGTATTTCTTTTAAACAGTTGAAGCATTTTTGTGAATTTTCAGTATCTTGTCATTTAATCATATTAAATCATTGTTGCAGTTTCAATCAATTAGACCTACCACAATATGAAACATATGACAAACTTCGGGATATGCTGTCATTAGCTGTACGTGAATGTACCGAAGGATTTGGATTTGCTTAAAAGGATAACTGATTATGTTTATTAATGATGTGTACCTTCCTCACTGTACTGATGTCTTTCTATTATGGTGACTCTTATCTGAACTGACAACCCATAAATACTTTAAAATGATTTTTTTTCGAAGTCATTTTATTAATTTTCTTCGTTTCTTTTTTAAAGTCCAAATATATGGAATGATAGAATTTATTATCATGAAGACACTAATTGTAGTATCAGACAGTATCTTTATGTCCGCTGTCTTTGATTTCAGCCAAACTGTTGTTGTCTGAAATAGCACGATCTTTCTGCACATTTTTTCTAGGTCGGCCTTTCCGCCATTATGCAGATTTTCGCAAGTTTTAATTTTTTGATTGTATGGCACCGTACAAGAAATTTCACTGTAATCTAGTTTGTATCCTTGCGTGCGTATGTATGAATTCCGGACTGTATATACCTCGTTTAGAGTGGTGGTGAAAAGAGCCTGATGTTGGTGCCTTTTTTTTAAAAAAAATACCACTCTGAACGTTGTGCATAATTGAATGTATGTTCTTTTTAATTCATTCATGTTGTTTATTTGCTATGAATGCAGGCAAAGTAATGCTACAGCTGATGAATCTCTGGAGGTGTTTTCAGGCAGCATTACCGATGTGAATCTTTAACCAGGAGGATAATTTTGAACTGATTAAATATTTTTTTCCAAACGTATGCCTTGGTGTTTATATTTGCTCTTAACAATTCTTGCGTATTGCATTTTTGAAAAAAAAACTGTATTTCGCGTAGATTTTAAAAGTAAAAGAATTGTTGAATTCTAATTATATTCATCCTAGACAATTGCAAGTTAACGGATTTCTTATCCTACTGCACTTCATTACTCTTAACTACTTAAGGGTCTTGCGACACTATGTCATTTTTGCTCCAATAATTCGTTTCGGTAAACTGGAGTTGTGTATGGATTGTGGGAGTGAATATTAAGGGTCATAAATTTCGTTCGCTTCTGATCTGTTCAGTTTGGGATATTGAAGAATAGCGATATTTTAGAGCATTATGTCCGTTGAAAAATTATACACTGGTCAAGTGAGTGCCATAAAAAGTTTTGCGCGAAACATTTCCGGATAGCTGTTCTCTTACATTGTAACTCACTAATCTTGCCTTGATTAGTTAAATAAACAGTAGAAGCATTGGCATTTCCTCTGCCCACTCAATAATGATAAACCTACGATCACTGGAATGGTGGTTTATCCTTGGATTTCCTTTACAAGGGTTCATCTATTCAATTGGTAGATTAGTGAAACATGTGAAAGTGGAAACTTTTAGATATAATTATGCTGTTGCACAATGGCTTCAATGCTGTTGAACGGGTTATCCAGCGTCCGTGCATAATTTTTTTGCGACGTTGTCTTATTCCAATTCCAACGGTTATCAAAAGAAACATGAAGTCAGTGAGCAATAAAGAAACAATGGAACAGAACAAGTCAATTTTAGAAAAAGTTATGATAAAAGATTCTCAAACTACAGCGCAGAAAGGTATTTTCTATATGAATTCTGATTGGACACTAATAGTGTCACTAAAATTCGATTAGTGTAGGGGTCTTCGATTATACACGTTAACCTGAAGATGACACATTTTCTGTCGTTAAGGGAACTATTCTGGCTGGCCAGTGATCATTAATTAGCTTAATTTACTTATCCATGTTCATAATATTTGTTTAAAATTGTAGTGAATATGTCTTGCTTCAATACACTATTTAGATATTGAAATTCTTGAATTACGGTGAGATATCCCGATCGAATTTTAAATATGGATAGGGTTTCATCAATTTTTTCATGATTTTTATAGTTAAAAAATAAGCCAAAGTTTATAAATAGAACCATACGATTGTCTTTGAATTTCAGTGAAGGAAAAAGCAACCAATGCGTATCTGTACATGGCATATGTAGTGTCAATGATTGTTATGGGAGGTATGGCATATTTATTGTATGAGGAAATGCTCGCACCTGGAGCACCGCAAACAGTGTTTTCAAAGGCATTATCCTTAATCAAAAAAGATCCGGATTGTCTTAAATTACTAGGTGATTCAATTGTGGGATATGTGAAAGGACCTGGACGAATGAAACAAGTTGCGCATCACATTTATAAAAAAGTAAGATTTTTTTGCATTAAAAAAATTTGAATCATGAAGTTGTTTTCAATTCTATTTACTTACACCTGATGTTTTCGTGCCTATTTCTCCATGTGATTAAAAATTAACTTATTGTAGGACGGAAATGATAGGACGCGTGTGATGTTTAACGTGAAAGGTACTCGACGTGAAGGTATTGTAACCTGCGAAATGGAAAAGAGTAATGGAATCTGGGAATGGCGCTTTATTATCGTTTCATCTGCTGATCTTGTTCCAGAATCTGTTATTCTAATAGATAATCGTTGAAAACCATCTCACCTTAGCCAGCATTTTGATCCAATGGTTTACTCTATCTATCACTGAGGGACTTGATTTTTCTACACATCATGCACTATGAAAATTTGCGGTAATCAGTCGTGCCAAATAGCAGACAGACGGAGTTCAGAACAAAAAACTTGGGAGTGTCGAAATGCCGCTCTGTTCAGTTCAAAGAATCAGGTGATCTCAACTAGAGAAATATACAACATACTGAATTCCATAAAATGAAACAAGCAAAAACACTGCCTCCTAAAATTTATGGAATGAGAATCATATTCACAATAACTACGACAATAAGACTGTTACCAGATGGCTACACAATTTTCCTTCTGTTTTTTTCAATTTAATTGTTAATGAATTGCAATCATAAATTCTTGGATACTGCAAATTAAATTCCAATTTCCGGCTCTAATAAAAGACTCCAAATCTAGATTTAGTAGCAGATTAGTGAAAGATATATGCATTAGTATTAATGGTAACAATGCTACATCTCTTAAAACCTTACATGAAAGAGACAAAATACTTGCATTAAATTAGTTGTCCTGAAATGATGCAGTAGTATAGTAGACCATGTAAAACAGGAAAGCGTGTTAACCCACACCGCGTCCTTTTCAAGATCATTTGAAACACTTTCTATAGAAATGACAAGAGAACACGCAAAAGAATTACCAAAAAATATACAGAGATGCAATAGAAATGAAATAAAAAACCTTGTCAGTAACATACTGATGACAAGATTATTATTACTGCATTGTGTACTACGACAGCGGCAACAACCAACGATGTTAAACCATGTAAGGCTGATTTTTCTTTCTAGAAACTGATCTGTACTTCCGGACGGACAACAATATCCTAAGCACGATTACTCACGCAATCCCAATCGAGTATTAATGCTCTCCAAATATGCACGATGTAGGCGTGTTACAAAGCCATCGTCCTGAAAAGACGACTTTTATAACTTCTAAATATTTGATAATATTAACAACTATCCGACACTTCTGCATATATAATAATCAAGTATAAATCCAATGGAATATCCACAACATCATTCGGTAGCTAATCACTCTTCGCGGCGTCATGTTGTAACTTCTACCCCATGGTGAAACAAAACTTAAAGAAACATAAACTGGCGAAATCCATAAGTAACGAAACAAACCTTCAATAAATGTTTCAGTGCCACGAGCAACTGATCTTTCGTAAGAGAAATAACTTGAGAATCATCCTCAGATATGCCATCGTGCTTATTTTTGCTTTTCGATAGATTCTAAAGAAAAATTAAGACTTCTTCAAAATGATACTAAATTATTAAAAATAATGTCCTCAAATTGATAGCTGATTTGTACCTTCTCCATGTCCTTTAAACCAGATGTCTTGGCAGTACAGAGAGATAGATTATTCACTAAATTCGATAATGCGTCATTTTCTTCGTTCTCTTGGGATGCTAGTTCGCGCTTCCTAAACAATGTTCCAATTCCAGAAAGTGTGGAATTTAAGTTTATAAATACAAAACTATCCCATAAGCTATTTCTTCTGAATGTCTAACTTGCCATCATCAGCATAAAAAAAAACTTTTTTCCTAACAATAATAGCACATAGAAACTAAGAATCCGTCATGAAATAAGGCTTATTACTTCGAACATCTTACATCAGCAATAATATGCAAATCAAAAAATTACATCATTTTCACACTTGATTTATTTTCTGTCGACATCGCAGCACCTTCACCTTGAGCACCGCAGAGAAGATGTTTTTCAATTTGATCTGCACTCAAAGCACCTCTAATCGGCACATCCGGTAATTTAGTGGTTGTCTGCTTCGAAAGCAACTGTTGCAGCAAAGCCGGCATTTCATCCAATTTTTTACAGCGACTGTCTTCAATAAAACGAGTAAAACAAGGAAGCAAAAACAAATTTGTTGAATTGTCCCCCAAACTAAAATGAAAAAAAGCCGAATTATTATCAGGAGCTCTAAGATGAAATCTTACTGTCCTGCGCCATTGAAATCAGATTTACGGTGAAAAGAGGGCACCCTACCAAGCAATTATTACTGATCCACAATATTTTATCTTCAGTCTTTTGCCTGTAGTCTGATCTCTGAAATGAACAGTGAACGAACTGGATAGCACTAGGTCTTTTGAAACGTACTACTAGTCCAAGAACATGTTATAAAGACTAATGTTACGTAACAAATAGCGCTTATATATATAATTAATGCCATTCAGATCAACAATTTCATCACAGAACTATTATTTTAAATTAATCGAAAGATTTACAAAAAACATAAAGCAAATGCAATTTAATTAGCTTTACCTCTTCCTGCAGTACCACCTGAGTGCTCGCCATATCCATTTTGCGATTTACTTGACACTGGTCTTTTTGAATGATTGACAGTGACAGATGTCGACGGACTTGAGTCAGAAACAAGCTTGACAAGCAATTTATACAAACGCGTACAATCCACTTCTTTAAAGAACCAGAAACCCCTTATCTCACCTTCTATAAACAAACACTATGTCAAAAAAATTGAGATGTAAAGCAAAACTAATAAATATACGATGCCACCGACAATTCTGTGATATTCAATGCATTGAATGGCGAAGAACAGTGAGATACATAAATAACTAACGCAAACATACCTTGATTATTCATAAACAAATAAGGAGCTTCAAGAAAAAATCGCAATCGAGATGTGATTGGTTCGATATGATCCTCGAGAGATTGACGATTTGCAATCATTAATGAATAAAAAGGCTTATCAGCTCGTTTGTACAGAAATAACGGACCTTCAATCGCGGACTTCACCCACTGCGTGTTAGATTTATCAAACTGGTAGAGCGCCGCATGCACAGCCTATAAAATCATTATTTGAATTTCTTTCTTCATTAGAACAAATAGCAAACAGAAGCAGAGCCGACAATGCCCCTCCGCTTTTTGGTGTTTACAAGTCTAGGTCGACTTCGTTCTTCCCTCCCGTCGTCTATAAGCTAGGTAAAATACGAATTTGTAGTTCCTGGTAGTCTATTTCTAAAAGAATTTGTTGCAATTCGATTCAGTTTTAGCAAAATTCCACTAAAATCAGAGCAAACAAAAGGTTAGTAACATTTATAGATTTGTGAACCAGATGCAAAACTAGGATGATCAAGATTCAAACAAATATGGGAAGGAAAAAATATGAATAACCTTATCAATGATTGCTACCGCACACGGATCCAGTCGTTGTATAGATTTAAGATTCATTTCATCGATTGAAACAGGTTTCTTTTTGACAAGCATAGTGTCACCCATATTTTCCTGAACCAGCATAAAGCGATCAACACCCGTTATGAGGTAGTTGGAACTATCGGTCCTTAACCGAGTCTTTTCCTGCCTCTGGAATCTCTAATAACAATTCATCCGTTTTAATTTTAGAAAACAAACAGAACTCTAAAGACTTGCTTGCTAACATACTAACTGAATTCTCGTGTTAATCTTACTCCCGACTAACTGTACTACTCGTAACGGATACTGTTATATTAACATTCTACACCATATAATTCGCAATATTTTATAAGCAATCGCATAAGAACATGATAATCCCAAAAATTAGTAGAAAACGATTAAAAAACCAGTATCTAAAACTTACCTATGATATGAATAAGGAGATAATCTTTTTATAGACACGAAATTCCAGAACTTAGGATAGAACTCCGGTAAGCAATAAGCCTAAAATGAAAAATCAACATAATCTGCACTGAATTACTGCACCGCAAGTAAAGGTAATCACAGAAATTGTAAACCACAGCTGCTTCATCAATCCATGTAACATCACGTAACAGTGTGCAGACTTACTAAAATCTAGCTTATAAACAGTCCATGATGTCAGCAATTATAACATTTCATGTATTTCATTTGTTAGTCAGAATAATAAATAAGGAAAAAAAATTCTGAGATATAACATTTTCAGAAAAATACAGACAATCGTGCAAATATCCTGGAAGACATCGCGGAGATCTTGAGTATAAAAATCTATTTTTATTATTTTTGCATCTCAAGTTGAATCTAAAAGTCTTGGTAACATTCTCAATGGGATATATTTTTAGATCTGAAAAAATTATAATCCCTCACTATTCACAGATCATAGGAATGACCTACAAATGAAGTTGAAGATCATCTACAGATTTCAAGATTTCATACATTTCCTCTCAGCCTTCTAACATCCATCTCGTTTCAGTTGCACTTCATTGAAAGAGGAAAGACCTGAGACCTCACCTTATATAAAACAAATCACTTGCCAATAACTCAACCCCATACCGATCACAAAACAACATCCCGTTAACTACTCACCGATAATCCGAATAACCAAACACTAATAATCAAATTGTAGCTGAGTTAAATATAACATCTATGCTATCATGATCAGACCTAGCATGAAATCAGCTAGTCCCAGCAATATAATAAGATACATGATGTAGTGGGCGAGTGTAATTGTAAAATTTCACTTCAAGATCTGTTTCCTATTCCATTATTAAATCCATGAATGTAATTTCTTTCATTTCAGTCAACATAATTCCCGCTTTGACTTGCTTAAAACTTGAATGAAACTGATTTTGATAGCTTATGGTGATATGAAGATTGTCAACATTCGATAATATACACGTTCATAACGTAGCAATGAGTTAATTCCAAATGAGTTAATTCAGCAGTTGTTCAGGATTTACCGTATCCACTTCAATGCAATAACACATATCAGAAATGACCACAGGACATTCTGCAGACAACTGTTCCCGCCCAATTTATGCAATTAAGGGGGGAATTGAGCTATTTGAATTCCATGTAGCCAATATGCTCTTCATTCTATCTTCATTGTTAAAATTGTGAATTATTTTATTTTTCAATAAATTTTCAAGAATATCAAGAGGATCATTGTATTTATTTTGTGAATTGTTTATGTGTGATTTGCTTGCTAGAAGAGAAACAGATTGAGAATATCATGATTATTCCTTATCTCTTATAAAATACTTATAAAATTGATAAATTAAACCAATCAGATGTTATTCGATTTCATAACCATCATTGTGCCTGATGTTTAATAGTTATATTTGTATAGCAAATTGAGATGGAAGGAATTTCTATTTTTAGAAGTTTATAGGAAAGTTAAAACGGAGGAAACGTCGGATTCGAGAAACACTGAGGTGTTACCTTATAACATCCAAAATCAACCGAATGCAGTAGACAACAACATTGTTGATAATGGTAATGTAGCGACGGAAAGAACGACTAAGCCACATTTAATAAAGTCGAATTCAACCGCTACCAACGGGAACCTTTTGAAGAACAACAAGTAAGTTTATTAAAATTGCGAACACTTGAACAAGTAATGATAAAAGCAGAGAAAATGGCATAGATTTTGTTGTGTTAACATTTGTATTCTACTGTGTGCTGTGTCCTTCTTGTGTTGCAGATAGTGACTTCGATTGGTATATTAGTTTATGAGCGGTTGTTCTGTCTTTCTTTCTATTTTATTGAATAGTCCCTATTCTTATCCGATTAATTGAGCTACGTGAATTTATAACCATTTTAGTGGACAACCATTTCAGGGCATCAATTTTAATATTATTTGTGATTTAAACTGGCTTATAATATCTGTACTTATAATCAATTTATTATATGTACTGCTTAGATTTTTCGTTTTTACATTCGATTTTGATATGCTTTGTAACTGCCTTTTCAGGGTATTCATGGAGTCGCTTATTCCTGTCATTAACAAATTACAAGAGGTTTTTTCCGCAGTTGGCACGCGTGAGGCAGAAATACAACTGCCGCAAATTGTCGTCGTTGGCTCACAGGTTTAGTATCTCAAACCACTGACTACCACTACTTGCTTTTCAACTTTTTTAACTTTTATTGTTGCACTTAGATTTGTTGCACTTAGATTTGCACTGCTTGTTCTTTGCAGAGTGCAGGTAAGAGTTCTGTCTTAGAAGGTATCGTTGGTCGGGATTTTCTACCACGTGGAGCTGGTATTATTACCAGACGACCATTGATTCTGCATCTAGTCAATGTACCTATTGATGACAGAGAAGCTAGAATTACTGATGAAGGTATGCTTTTGACTTTTCCAAGTGTGCTTAATTTATTATAACTTCGGTTATAATTCGTGTTTCATTTGTCCTTCCATAAGTCAAAAGGAACGGCATCAGGTAGAACGATAAATGCAACTGAATGGGCTACGTTTGGTCACGTACAAGAGGTGGTCTTCACAGATTTCAATGACGTGATGCAAGAAATCGAACGTGAAACGGACAGAATCACGGGAAAGAATAAAGTAAATAAATTTTTAATTTGGACTCTAAGTAGTCATTGTCGATATAATTTCTTATGTGTATACAACTTTATAGATTTTTTTTTTAGGGAATATCTGGGTTGCCAATCAGTCTTAAAATTTTTTCACCCAATGTAGTAAATTTAACGCTCATAGATTTACCCGGATTGACGAAAGTGCCAGTGGGTGATCAGCCCACTGATATTGAAGTGCGGATAAGTCATATTTATTTTTTTATCTTAAAGCAACTAAATGAAGTGTTAATGAAGTTTTAAGTCTCACTTTTCTATTCATCTTTTCGCTTGATATTTTCCATGATCACAAAGCCAGTATAGCAATCATCTATAATATTATCTCCGAGCAGATAAAAGTCATTTAACTATGAAGTCTTAAATTTGGCTTTTATTAGTGATTAATTTGATCAGGATAACTGTATGTTTTCAGGTTCAAGTTCGGGACTTAATTATGAGTTATATAGGAAATCCAAATTCCATTATTCTTGCTATAACGCCAGCAAACCAAGATTTTGCCACTTCAGAACCATTGAAATTAGCAAGAGAGGTCGATCCTGAAGGTAACTGTTTGTTTTGCTTAATCACTGTTATTAGAGCCACATTTTTTTGCACTGCTAAAGAATCCAATGACTACTTATAATCTTTTTGTTTTTAGCAACTGAGTTGAATTGTAGGTTGTCGAACGCTAGCTGTACTCACTAAACTTGACCTGATGGATCATGGTACAGATGCCATGGAAGTTCTTCTCGGACGTATTGTTCCAGTGAAGCTTGGCATTATAGGAGTTGTGAACAGGTTGCTGATTTTCTGTTCTTTATAATTCTGTTATGTTTTCATACCTATAATATGATGATTGCATATGAGAAAAAAGAATAATATACTTTAGATCCCAAGCAGATATCATGAACAAAAAGCCGATCGATGATTGTTTACGTGATGAGCAGTCGTTTTTGCAACGAAAGTATCCTACATTAGCAAGCAGAAATGGAATTCCGTATCTGTCGAAAACATTAAATAGAGTATATATTAAATCTTCGTATAATATTAGTTTGTAGTAATATTTTGTCGAAGTTAAGGACTATGATGATATGCATTGTAGATAATAGTTGAAAGCTTTTGTTTGAGTTTAAGAGGAAGTTTTTTGTAGACCATTATGTTCGTTTCATTTATAAGGTTGTAATTTTTTTTATTTTGATATTTTAGTTTTGGGAGTTAATTATATTTTTTGAGGAAATTCTCTTTGTTTTCTTTTTTTATCTTTATTGCGTTCGTTTGAATACGAAAGATTAGAGTTTAATCTATTTTTTTTTAATCTGGTAATTATTAGTGACTGCTGTTACGAAGAGTATTTTTCCTCAATCAGGCATTTTGAGTAAGAGGAAACATACGATTTTTGCAGCGTTTTTTGATTTGACTTGTCTAATTTCGTAATTAGAGAGTGCTTGCGTAATTTTTATCTCCTTTGAGTGATAGAAATATCGCTCAGTCTATAAATTAGAGATGTTTTCATTTACTTTATGTGCTGTAAATTTTTCAATATTATTAAGAAAATATTCGTAGTTTGTTGTAAAATGATTTTTTTTTCAGTTATTAATGCATCATATACGAGAATGTCTTCCACAATTGAAAATGCGAGTAAATGTGCTGATGTCGCAATGCCAAACACTGCTAAACTCATATGGAGAGCCTGTGCAAGATTATGGAAGTACATTACTACAAATTATAACTCGTTTTGCAACTGCGTATACCACAACCATTGAAGGTACATCAAGAAATATCGAAACTTCGGAGCTGTTAGTTTTTCATTTTGCCTTTTGCTTGTGTATTCAATAAAATATATAACATATAATTGTTGGAGTCTTTGCAGTGTTGTTTTTTTTTTTTAATTTTTAAATTGCAGTTGTGGTGGAGCTCGTATATGTTACATCTTCCATGAAACATTTGGGCGAGTTCTAGAATCGATTGATCCGTTGGGTGATTTAACACAGCTCGATATACTGACAGCAATACGTAATGCAACGGTGAAATCTTAAATCTTTTTGGAGGGAAGAAAATAAAAACTAACTTGGTTTGCTTTCTTGAATTTAAAGTCATCTTCCACTGTAACTAATGTTATAGGGTCCTCGACCGGCTCTTTTTGTACCCGAAGTAAGCTTTGAATTATTGGTAAAAAAGCAAATTCGCCGTCTAGAGGAGCCCAGTTTGCGTTGTGTAGAACTTGTGCATGAAGAATTACAACGAATTGTGCAACATTGTGGTATTCATACGCAGGTTTGTGTTTTTTTTTTATCTTCTTTACCTTTTTTAAGCTTTAGTCGAACATAAAATCAAGGAAAAAGTTGAATTCCTTCTTTTAATCTATTTTAAAGTTATGTTCAAAATTTCTTTCTCTCTTAGTAATGACCATCTTCCATTCCGGAGACATATTACGGCTGATAGCGGTTGCAGTTTGGCAATGTTTGGGTGCGGCTGGATACATCTCTAATAAACTCCAAAATGTATAATAGTCTGATTTAACTCAGGTCTTCTAGATAGGCTTTAGCAATATGTGGTTCTTTCAGAAAAAAGTTAAATAACTATATTTGGCTTTTATTATATCATCACCGATAAATATTTTGCATAGGCTGCGACAGCCTTGGATGGTCGTTCTAAACTATTTATAAAATAAGAATTTATATCCAACGATTACTATTATTTTTCACATTTAATATTTTCAGCAGGAAATGCAACGTTTTCCTCGCTTGTACGACAAAATAAGTGAAGTTGTAAGCAATGTTCTGAAAAGCCGATTAAAGCCAACGAATGAAATTGTTGAAAATTTGGTAGCAATTGAACTTGCATATATTAATACGAAACATCCGGAATTTGCCGATGCTTCACTTGGCAATCTTTTAAAGGTTTAGATTTTTAAACTTTCAGGCGTTTGTAAGGAAATAGTTCTATCTTTATCAGATTTCTTTATAATTTAGTACATCATGAGTGGATATGTTTAAAAAGACATCGAAAGTACAAGGATGTCTATGTACAAACATTAAAAGTATTTCATTTACAGTATTACTTTGTTTGAAGATTATTTCATATAGGTTAAATTCTTTGTAATGATGTCTTTTCAATTGTCCTTTCTGAATGTGTAATGAAGTTGAAGATATAGTTGAACTATATTATTTGTCGATCTTATTAACAAAGATTTGTCTAACTGAGGTAATTCAGGAACACGCATCTGTTGACGATGATTCGAAACGGAATGTGAAATACGTTCCTCAAACTGAAACATCAATGCCTAAAGTGCACGAGAGTTCCTTGGTAAATATTTTAATTTTGTATAAAATTATAGATCTTTCACTCTACAGTCCCTTCCAACTTTTATTTCTACTATTTTAGACTGTGGATGCGTCGTCTTCAGCTGAAGATTCAGTCGGCACACAGGCAAGAATTGCTTAAGCTGTAGATTAACTGTTTTTTCTTTAAGACAAATGGGAATAATTAGAATGTGTGATATTCTTACCTTTTTGTTATCCTAAGTGATTTCCTGCCATATTTCACTAATTAGTATCGTATAACAAAAAAATGAACAAGAAACGTTTAAACTCTGCTGAAAAAGAATTGACCCTGCAGAAGAAAAAGTGTTCGTAGGGCTTTTGAACCTTGCTATTGCATAAGTTGAACGCAGTATTTACTCCTTTGCTACTTTAGGTAGCTTAATATACTTTGAATGTTGTAGAATCCGACAAGCTTCACCGGATGGTTCTTCGGTGGAAATACGAAAGACAAGGAGTTAGTATCAACGCGTTAGTTTCTAAAAGTTTTCAGAACTGCTGATTGTATCCTTTATTTTGAAATGCACAACTTTCTAGGATGCACAGTTTTCAATGACTTTAGATGCTCTTTCAAGACGCATGCTGCTTTATATGGCTTCTGCTGTCATCACAGATATAAAAGAAAAAACTTGCAAATTACTAGGCGTATGTGCCTCAGACTACAGCATTTTTTCAAGAGGTTAACACTGCTGTTAGATCACTAATAATATCGCTACACAACATTAGGATTGTTATTTCAGCTACATCAGTTCGCAAACCTGTGAGTTTTTTGCCAGAAGTGCCAGAAAAAACAATCACACGAAAATTGACTGCTCGTGAGCAGAAAGATTGCCAAATAATCGGTAAGTTGCTTACTTCATCTGTCACAGAATTTACTAATTTAACCATTGCATGGCCGAACCAAACATGTACTCATATCATCATCAGATAATTACTAGATCATTTTGGTAATTTTAGGCAGGTCATTTATAGTTATAACAGATGTGCAGTTAACTTCACCAATTTCTGAATATGTACCATTTTTTCTGTATATCTGCACTTAGTTTCCGAATTAATTAGTTCGGCTTTTCATGCATTCTTTTCTTTCACGGTCTAATAAATACTTGCTAACTTCTGATCAATATTAGTGTTTTGCAAAAAATAGTTGCACATTTTTGCAGAGCGACTCATTCGATGTTATTTCATGATTGTCAGAAAAAATGTTCAGGACACAGTACCCAAAGCTATTATGCATTTCCTAGTGAATTATGTTCGCGTACGTTGGATTTCTTTTCCTTGGATTCATACTAGACGTTTAACTAGTCTGAACTTGTCGATCTTCTGCAGAATTCTTTTTCATAAGTCTAATCAGATTATTGTACATCTTGGAGTTTATTGGAGATATTAGCCAGCTGCACCCACACACTGCCAGATAAGCACTTTATTTACGTCAGCATAAAGTGGATAGAAAGCGGACCTTCCTCAGCACATTGTGTAGTGATGAAATTAATTCCACTATTTCCCAGGACAATTTACAAAGTGAGCTCGTACAGCAGTTGTATAAACGTGAAGTAATTGAAGAACTGCTCACCGAAAGTCCAGTTATGGCTCAAAGAAGAAAAGAAGCGGCTGAAATGCTTAGTGTATGTTGTGTTAGTATTTATTTTCTCGGAATATCTTTGTTTTTTTTTTTTTTGAAATGCTTTTCTGGATACAATGGCAGTTAGTCTAAGTACTTTTTAGGCGCTCAATAAGGCGAACAATATAATTAGCGAAGTTCGTGAAACGCAGATTTGGTGAGGATATCCTTATTTTGATGGCGTTATCGTCCAACTGCTGTTAGATTATATTGTAAGCTTACTATACGCGAATAATACTTATATTGTCATTTGTATCTGATAAAAAATTTAGAAGCTTAACATGTTTTGTATTCCTTCAACTTTCACAAACGCGCAACTATCTTGCTCAAATGTTTTAAAAAGGACAGAGTGGATTTGACTGTATATCCCAGAGTTCCATGTGATCACGCATTGATCATCGTTTCGTGCTATGTTTATGGACTGTCCTCGCTTTTTCCATGCTGTCAGTTAACCAGTGGCAGTACATGTGGCTAGTTTCCAGAAGCAATAAAAGCACCAAACTCTTTGTTGAATTTGTTCCATAAGTGATTTCGAAGTGGACCACTGGGCTAGTCAGTTATTCCAATGCTGCTCGCGACAGGTACTCTGATAAGGAAAAGAATTAATCTGCAAGTTATGGAAATAGCAAAGAAAAACACAAAGATGAAGTACCGGTATAAACTGCAAAGTTCTCAGAGTAAATTACTGTGGTAATCCAGCCATCAGAATTTTACGTGTCACGAAGACCATCGAGAGTTTAAAGAATTTTTTCCCTGGTTTTTGCGTTGCACAAGAGAAATATACAAGAACTTTACAAAGTGAAGCAAAATATGGTAGTACTTCCTATTCTCTTTTGATCTTGCTCAATATGGAGGATGTAACCATCGTTCCGAGACTGTAAACAATAAACATCACCGAAAAAAGCGGTAATGAGCATAACAGTAAAACCTGAAATGAGAAGACCTAACAGTGAGTAAATTTAAAGTGACTAAATTTAAGGTTCAATATACTCAAACTCTCTTTTCCGCATTCATATTCATAGACATTCATAATTTTTAATTATTCCTGCGTTAGTATTATCCTAACTTTTTAAAGTATGGCAGCATATGTTGCTGATAATTTAACAAAATGTTGTTACATTTTCAGAACCTACAGCAAAGTCGCAGTTGGATCGATAGGGCGTTAATCTCACTTCCAGCATTGCTTTATTTTTCTCATCACACAAGTATGATTTTGCGTAACCTGAAAACTTTTGTATAGAAGATGATACCAAATTTAATTTGAAAATTATCGTTTTGATGAATCAATTATATAACAAGTTGAGACAATATGCTTACCATTCTCTCCTTGTGAAGCATTCAGGAATTGCGAGTCGGATATTTTCACTTCCGCTTTGTCTTTTATCCGCGTTTTTTCACATAATAAATTTACCTAAAACAAGCATATTTCGAATAATGTAATACCGATAAATCACAGCATTTGAAATATAGAGGTTGTGATTTTTTTGGACATAGATGTAAGGAAAAAACTCCGTGAACAATGCGGGATTTCCGAATAAATCATACCGGAAAATTCTTATCCTCTAAGTCCCCGTACTTGTTTTCCATTGTTCTTAATTGTTTTTTTAACTGTGTGACATGATCTCGAAGTAAGGTATTTGCATCCACCGCTACAGAAAGTTCATTTTCTAAATCAGCAACTCGCTGTCTGAGAACCGATGACTCTTCCTCTAGAACACACATAAATAATTATTAGATAATGTCCCTACTCACTTTTGCAGATAAACTTGTGAAAATTGATGAGGATTTCGTACCAGCATTAAGTAGGCTTCTTTCAACATCAGCAAGTCGTTGCAAAGCTTCACATCGTTCTTCTTGAGCTCTACGTAAAAACTCCTTTGCAAGTGACTCAAATTTATTTTTATCCACAAGTAAGTTTCTCATCTGCTCTTTCACCTTTTCGCTAAGAAAATTTTTCGAATACAGTGCAAGTTGTCCTTCTAACATTTCGATTCGCGATAGTAACTGATCCTCGCTTATCAATGCCTGAAATAATGATGGTGGCAGTGCAAAGATTCAGGCTACCTTCTTGCTTAAATACTTTCAAATTCATTGTATTTAATATAATCCGTCATCAAAATAGTGTTTTCTACATGATAAATCTTCAGGTTGGAAATTCAAAATTTCAACAATTATTCAAAAACGGGATAACTTAAGATGAGAAAAGTGACTTTACGTGAAGCCAAGCCTTTGTACTCTTGCGAAAGTGAGCTATTCCACCTATTTTTCATCCTCTTCAAAACTTGGCAATTATTTGCAATAATTACCTGACAACTTGATTCAGCTGCCTGTTCAGTAGAGGAAAGAATATTCTCCAACATTGCAAGCTTTTGTTTGAGTGCTCGTTCCCGATACATTGCTTCACGCATGTAATGTTGCAACTGGAAGAGCTGGTGGAAGTCAACCAGTGGAAACATCAGGGAATCATTATCATGCGCTCTTAAATACCCATTAATTTCCATATTATCCGGAGGGCAAGACTCTTCACCATTTGCATCATAAAGACGTATCATGGCCAAGATACAACCATGAGTCACTAAAAACATTTAATTCTGTAGGAGTTAGAAAAGGCATTAATATGATCAAAAAAATAGGATTCTAGACTCTTAAGATTAAGAAACATAATTAACTTAGATCTGGTGCTTATATATATATATA
>UPTC01000281.1:0-47485 GCA_900537255.1 Acanthocheilonema viteae | reverse complement strand
GATTGTTTGCTTGATAACAGCTGTTTCTTTCCGATCTAGACCTTTCCACGGTAGACGACCAGCAATGAACTCAATTAACATATACATCATTGACCTTAATTAACTCATCTTTCTTTGTTGTTCATGAAATAGTACTCTGCTAGCCTCAAGGCTTCTGTCTTTAATAACATGGAGAACAAAGAATTCTAGTTTTCGTAATTCACGCATATTTTCTTTTGTTAATTCTTGTTAGATTTCAATCTGTAAACTTAATTTTGTTTAATTAATTGTGGTGTATATTTTTTAAAGTTCAATTAATTTGATAAGATATAGTTGAATATTTCTCTCTTTTACCATTTTTATGTTTTATTCACTATCAAAAAACTATTATTTTTCATAATTTAAACATTCTGAGAATTATCGAAATTTCTTGAACATTTTTCTAGTTTTCTAGACTTCTGATAAGATACAGAGTTGTTTTTAGAAAAATGAAAATAATTCGTTATGTGATAGTTATTTGTGGAAGTACGAACCGTCCCTCTTATTTCTACCTCATTTGTCTTGGAATTTGTGCGATTTATATCATCCGATCAATAATTTTTTCTCAGATACCATAAATCATCGTGACGTCCTTGTTCCAAATGTTTATGTACATTAACGCTGCAGTATGCGACGGTACCACGAAATGATGCACGTGCACGTGGCTTGCGTAATTTAAGTGCTTTCGTTGTCGCATCGTATGTAGCAAATTGTCGTGATAAGCCGAAATCCAGGATATATAATATATTAACATTTTTCAAACCGCTTGCAAAATTTCCTGGCTTTACATCGCGGTGTATAAAGTAAATGCTGTGGAGGTCACGAAGAGCCTTTAGAAATAAAAAATTCTCAATTGAAATTTCGAAAATATGATAGCTATTTCTTCTCTTAATAAAATTAAAGCGGACGAAGTTTGACACTTCACTTATGCTCAATTTATATTCAGAAGAATTGAGAAATAATGTGCAGTTAATTTTAATACGAATCTTTGATACATCGAGGTTTTGGAAGGTTTTATTTTGGATGTTGTTTGAGATGGCTTGAATTTAGAGTTGGAGAACTCTGCGAAGATTTCAAGGAGAGATCATTCTCCGAAAAGTTTGATGAAAGGAAATGTTAAGTACAGAAAATAAAGGAATGGAAGTAAATATAAATGCTTACATTAAGTGCTTGAAGAGCAATTTTTAAAACTGTAGCCATTGTAAATTGGTGATGCGGTGCTACTTTATGTAATTCGCTGAGTGATTTCCCGAGCAATTCCATAAGCAGGAAATTAAACATTGCTGTACGACCTGAATAACCAATAAATTCATCACATTCATTGAATTAATTTTAATGAAAAGTTGGAAAAAAATTTTGGTCAAATCTACTTTTGACAAACATGCTTAATTATAAATTAACATGAACAATGAAAGTTATGCTTCATTTGTTTATCTCATAACACAATTGTTCACTAACTGACTATATAATCGGTCGATTAATTCATCCTCCTATTCAAATTTATGTTTTAATTGATCAATTCATAAATTATTATTACCTGCTGCGACAAAAATGGGGACATGTTTGGAATACTGCATACGTTTCAAAATTCCAGCTTCTGCTCGAAGTAATTGATCATTGTGATCCAAATCGCGCGATTCTACTTTCATCGCTAGATGTTTTGTTTCATTCCCATGCTGGAAATTACTTAATTAAATATATATTTCAAGCATTGATAATAGTTTGCATTTTGGGTCGAGAGGAATTTGCAGAATTCTGGAAGATTTAAAATATTTTGACGAGTATTATATAACAACAAATTTCAAACTTACTTGAAATTACAAAGTTCTTTAACTATCACCCAAATTACAATACTCATTAATGTTATTACCATCAAATTGGGTAATTATTGTCGAAAATTGGCAAATTAAAAATAGTTTAGTTTAGCGATAAAATATGACTTACTTTTGTACATACTTCAAATACAGCTCCGCAACCACCTCTACCCAATTTTTTGACCACAATCCAATCACCAACCATATCAGATGCTTTTAAACCTAAAAGTTTGCTATCGCTTCCACCGGACATCTTTCGATTGTATTGGACATCCAGTTGGTATGCTACAACCTCTCACAGCCACATCACTATAAAATTACTTGTTAAAATAACTGCGAGAAACTATTTATATCTTCCACTATCACATCCGTCCCATTTGAATAATTCGTACATATCGCACTTTCATCCTTTTGATTGATAAATCACTACTGAATCTGAAAAAAGTTCGAGGAATGAGCAGGAAGGATTGAATTTGGAGCGATAAAAACATCAGACTGAGTGAAATATTTTAACCTTTTCTATGAATTATAATTTTGAATAAATTTTGAAATAGATATTATAGTAAAAATGCTGTAAAACAAATATTTCCTAATGCAAATTATGAAAGTAAAAATAAGGAAATGATTGGTTTTATTATATTCGATCATTTATTAGCATAAACTTTGTAATCAAATAACGAATAACATTAGCAACAATTTGCTTCTAATCTTTCGATTAAAAATTTTTACTTTTTCCTCTTTTAAGAAATACTGTGGATATATCTATTGTGGATAACATGAAATTCGATGGCGTGAAGTTAATTTCTAATCTTTGGATTTTAAATATAATATCACTTTCACTATCTTATTGATAGACATGCTTTGAAATAAATTTAAGAAAACAAATATTTAAATTCATTGCTTCAAATAATTATTGTTTCTTTCATCTGATTATGATTTTTCATTAAAAAAGAGAAATCAGTCATATATGATTAATAAATTAACAATAATGAATAAAATCAAATATTTTTCAGCGACATTTCAAGCTAATTATGAAGTTGCACTTTTCTCAATTGTACAACATAGGAATAAGCAAAGTAGATTTTTTTTTTATATCCAAAACCGCAAATTATTGGCATTTCGCGACTTATAGCATTCCTTTTTGCAATTTTGCTAATCACTTTACAGCGTGACGTTGTGTTTCAAATAATGAAAAAGGAAAGATTGAGCTAGCACAAAACCAAGTTAGACTTTCCTTGACTCATTTGGAGTGGATAGATAACAGTTAATGAACAAGTGCAACAGTTCAAAAGTGAACTCATATCTGACAGTCTCACTTCATCAATCACAGTACTCGATTATTTGGTATTGCAGAACATTGGGGAGAGGTGTATCGTCCTCAAATGAATTTTTACCGTCAGAACAAAAATGCGTAGTATATTATGAAAAATTCGTTAAAGACTGCTTAGATTTCTATCTCTGTCTATTTTTTGAATTTCAAGCCGCTCGACAGGCTTTTCGTCACAAAATCACTAATAATTCGAAAAATAAGGTTTTTTCTTGATTGCACAATCCATACATACTTGTTTGCATCTTGTGATATTGATGATTTGAATAGCTGACACAAGTATGTTTTTCATCAAAAGTTGTTTCAAAGACGACGAAATATCCTACTGCAAATATAACAATTCATTTGCTAAACGTTTTATAGAACTTACAACACAAGCATAATACTCGATAAATATGTACAACGGAGTAATAAGGAGTCAGCGCAAAATGAAGTGAAATAGCAGAATAACAGAAGCTTCAATTATACAAATACTTCTTTTCTTTTAAGGTAACCTAAGAATAGATAAACCCTAACAAATCATAATTCTATTACAACTTAAATTCACAATTCCAGTATATATCTTAAATAATCTAAGGTACTTCTCATTTATATAAATAAGACATAAAATCAATTAAGCTGTTACCGAACAGTAAGAAAGGAAATTCAATAGCAACTCAATCATATATAAAAGGCAAATTATGTTCTGAAGTTAGTTTTCTAAGAATGAAAACAACATATGAATATTCCAAAAAATGAAAATCAAAATATTGTTGCAGAATTGAATTTATTCTGCCAAAATACAACAATAAACGTGACAAGGTACATACCAGCAGCTACCCAGCACTGCGTTGCTTTTTCCGCATACTTATCCTCAATAACGCTGAAAACAATTTATATTATTCCCACCGAAAGAAGTAGAATAATTATACTGAACTATATCTAACAATTATTTTCTCTGAAAGACAATTTTGTTGTTCGGCTGCACACAGCATGAAAGTTATTATACCAAGAGACAACAATCTCGATATATTCAATACACATCGATAAGCAGTATATTACCGAAATATTAAGTAATCGATTTTGTAGTTGATTTAAAGTATACCGAAAGCATTAGTCAACTGCAAAGTCGATCTCAATTTCCAGCAAAAAGTACTTAAAACTTCTAAAAAAAGAAATAGATCAGAAAAAGCAACTGACGCAGTTGTCAGCGGCAAAACGATCCCTTCTACTGGTTCTTCCTGTTCGAAGTGAAGATCCGGGAATAAATTTACCGCCTGAACATAAAAAAACACTCCAAGCAGACCAAGAAAGAGAACACCCCAAACTGACATTATCATGCTAAAACACATTTATTTATAATTTTAAATATACAAAAATTCCGCAATATTTAATCAAAACTATACATTCATTTAAAATCTTCTGCTTTCTATTACTTTACAAATAAAATAGTTGGAAAAAGTTAAAAGAAATCCTAAATGTTTGAAATATTTCGTAAATGTTGCCAAATGATGGATTTTTTTCAGCTCAAAATAAATCATATATGTCGAAAAATTTCGTACAACTTTCGACTCTCACCTATTATCTTCTATAAAACGCGGCATATAAAATCGATAAACTCATATTACTTACCAAAAAGCCGATAGCTTCGGTCCGCATAATGGACACAATCTCATCTTTGCATAACCTGAAATCACACCAGATGTACACTAATATAAACAACACGTGAGGTCAAAGGTCTGGTTCTAACATCGTCAACATACGTCTGGATTCCCCTCCCTCCGGGCACTCTTTCAATAAGCAGTCACCACCCAAAGTAAATTCATCTACCGGTAAATATTGTGCTTTAAGAGGTACGTTGGCCTTCAATCTTTGGTCATCGTGCGATGTGGTCGTTGTGCAACACTTATCAACCAAGCGAGATGGTTTTCTTCCCCGAGGTCTCGCGATGTTGGCAAGTGTGTTTCCGATGATTGAGTTCCTGCCCGTTTTGAGTGTCATTTTAGCGGGAAAGGTGTACGATGGTTTACCACTGTCATCTTTGATGTGTCTTTTAATTAAGCTTCCTCCATCTCATTACTATGAGATTTCTCGGTCGCTCCATGCAAACAGCTAAGATACCACGATACGTCCCCATCATATTATATTAAATTTCTTAATTTTTTATGCTTTCAAACGATGTCTTTCTTTGCAAACCATTAGTTAATACCTCGATAACGCTTTCCAAGCATAATTATCAGGAATTTACTGACGCTTCGGGATTTTTAGTAGCATGTTATGTTTTCTTGATTAACATAAGGTATTGTATGTCTGCATGTATGTTTATGTTGCTATCCGTCTTGGATGTCATTCTAGCTGGAAAGGCTTACGATGGTGTTTAATGGAGGAATGTTGTTAATTCTGTTCATTTCAGGATTCGTAAGTATGGGTGTAATTATTCTGGTATTCACAGTTACGGCATTCTGGATAGTTATAGGTGTTGGTGGACCATTCATTGTCCCAAAAGGCCCAAATCGAGGTATGTTATGCATTTCTTTTTTCATTCATGAGAAAATGTGTCTTTTTGATTTTTGTCCTAATCCAATTCATGGTAGTACAGAAATCTATTAAGTTTTAAATTTTGCAAGGAAATGATTCTTCTAGTGAGATTTCAACATCTGTTATTGTTCGAATAATGTGAACAAGAATAATGATTTGATGTGACTTATTCGTAGATTCCATAAATATGAAAATGCAACATTAGAGGGGATATTTACACCTGCAAATATTACCAAAAGGTTGGAATAGAATTATGAAATAATAGAAAATGATACACGAGGCAGTATATTTGAATCATACATACTTGTTTCCGACTTTACGGCATTCTTGCTTCAGCATATATCATATTCAGTTCAACAGGGAGTAGTTATTGCAGGGATAGTGCAAACAATGATTGTATTAACCGCTTGTTGCTGTTGGCTTTTCTGGATTTTGGTTTATTTGCATCAGTTAAATCCGCTTATTGGTCCTCAGTTGCCGGTAAGAACGATACGCTGGATTTCAGAAAAGTGGGGTGATGCGAAGGAACTCATCCCATCTTAAATATAGTTACCCATTTGCTGTTGGAGAGATCATCTTTTAGCAGCTTCTTTATGTTTAGAATGTAATCAGTTTAATATATGTTGTTATAATTTAATCAGTTCCATGTTTATCGCGTGAAATCTCTTAAAGAGAAGATGAAGCGGAATGATGTGATCTGATTTGTTGTTTATAGTTGCAGTTATCTATCAAATTGAAAATCACTTTCACATCTTAGTAAAAGACATCATTGATTAAGAATGATATTCAGTGATTTGTGTTTTATCTCCTCCAAAATGTTTCACTGTTTCAAAATTTCTATGGGATCTGATTTCGAAATAATTGTTTTCTGTTTTTCCATAACTCTTTTATTCGAGAAGTTCCTCACCTCTTCTTCACAGGAATCTAGTTCCTTCAAATATCCATTTCTTTCTCATTTTACACATTTAATCGGTATCAAATCAATCATTTGATCATAAATTCGAAGATTGTTTTGCTTTTTGGGAGGTATTCCTTTGTTCCTTTTGTATATTCCTATATAAATATAGTTGCTGTATTTTTATCAAATGTTTATGATACATTATTTTCCTCCCAACTATTAATTGATTTGGGCTCATAATCCAATTTCTGATTAAGATATCCTGAATTTATTACATAGGATTTTACTATCTGTAATATATGGAAATATATCTAAGCGTGCATCAACTTTCATATTTCACTTTTGCTTTCTGATTGATTTTAAAATAAAATTATCGGTTTGATTGATAGACAGTTTGGCTCGAGGTCATTTCTGATAAACTTATATTTCAGAGCGTTGAATATTTATGGCTTTAGTATAAATTATTTCGTGCTGCCAAATTCATTTCATTGTAAGAGAGATAGAGAATGAGTTGTGCCACAATAAAAAATGTACTTAAAATGACCGCAGTTAATTCAAGACAGTTGGTACGGTTAGTCTTAGAATAGAAGGATCAGATTTAACTGACGCAGGTTAGACGGTAGGATTTATTGAAAAACTTTCTTCGCGCAAAGTTGTATTTCTTTTATTTTCAGGCAGAAGATGTTCCGTAATCAATACGACAGTGATGTTACGGTTTGGAGTCCTCAGGTAATTTTTAGTGTTTGATATTTGGTTTTTCGATGATAATGTTATACGTTTAAATTAACGATTGATTTACTCCATCATTACGAATCTTTAACTCGTTTTTGCATCTGATTTTTTTTCAACCAACTTTTCAAAATTCCGGCTCGTTGGAGTTGATAAGGTGTTTTAGCGTATGTGTAGTTCAGGGAGATTGTTAACTGTTTGTCTGCTTTTATTTCAGGGTCGACTTCATCAGGTTGATTATGCTGTTGAAGCAATGAAGCAAGGTAGTGCAACCGTTGGAGTGAAAAGCAATACACACGCTGTTCTTGTGGCCTTGAAGGTAGCTTTTGAAACTGCTTTTGCTCCAATTCATCTCATCTTCAATAACACCTGACTTCGTCCATATCAACAATCTCTACCCATTTCATTGCTATTATAATATGATCACATACCGATTACACAACCAATCCCAGTTTGCATCTCTTTTGCAAATACATATTTTACAAGTGTAGTTCGTAATTAAAGTCAGAAAGAGCTATTTTTCGCCGCAGATGTGTTAACATAATTCACGAAATTTAGTATAATTTTTTATATGTATCATGCTATATTTGAGCTAATTAACACGGACAAGACTGCTGGTGAGAACATCTATCTCGTACATATCATTTGTATACAATTCGAACGTTTTTTTTTTTCTCGCGACGGTCGTGATACGTCTCAGTCTCGATCGTCTTTTGCTGAGAGCAGAAAGAAATATTTAAAATCGAATTCTGTAGAAGTAAAAAATATTTAAAGTCGATAGTTTATAAACTTCCAGCGCGCTGCAAATGAACTATGTTCACATCAAAAAAAAATTTATGAACTCGACACGCATGCCGGTGTTTCCATTGCGGGTCTTCTTTCTGATGGTCGAATTCTTGCGTTAGTATTGAATTCTTCATTTCTACATCTTGAAGTGTCGTAATTTTAGCAACATTGATTTTCATATTCTACTAAACGGATTATCATTTATTAGTTGTAAGAAAAAAGTTCCCCAGTTTTGTCTGTTATAATCTAGTACGCATTTACGTATTCATTCCAGCGAAATGAGATATCATTTGTGTACCGGAATTTATTGAACAGGGGATCCATTACTACCATAAAATGAGATTCTTGTTAACCCATCTTTTTTATTTTCTTCTTTATTATTTATCAGATATTTTAATAAAATTATGCATTATTAGATAACACTTAATGTACGACAATTGGATTTTTATTATTGTTGTCATAATACTCTCCAATAATGCATTTTTTTATGGATTCTTATGTATCTTTAAAATTATGTTCAATTTGGATTCACTTAGGCGTTTCTTGCAAACAGAATGTTCGGCGTGGAGATGGGACTACAAAGAGCCGGTCCCTATTCAGGTTTTAAACAATCGGATTCAATTAAGTGAGTTCATTTTTGTGGCATTTGATATCAGAAGTTTGTTATTCAAATCGAAGAAAATTGAAACTACTTATATGTGTTGTATGGTACAAAAGATTGGAGTAGTAGAAAGAATAGAGAAATCGCACTGATGTATAAAAAACTTTATAAATGAGTGAAAGAATAGCTGAAAAACTCCAGACAATATAATATTTTGTTAAATTCAAAATTTTTGCGATAAATTTTACAAATGAAAATTATTTCGTCTAGATTCATATGGAAATTTTTTTACAGAACTGCAAGCAAATACACAAATTTATGGAAGACGTCCATTTGGTGTTGGTCTTGTTATCGCTGGTTATGACGTGAGTTCTCATCAGTCATTTTGTCTTCCATTTCAGTTCATCAGCGGCGTTTTGTTTTGACTTTTTTTGATTATAGCATTTGGAGTTTTTAGAAAATATTTTCTCTTGAACGTCTGATTTTTCTACACATCACAGTTACCAGGTAAGATTAATTTGTAGTCATAGCGTCTTAGATTTGAAACAGTTTAAAAAGAATATCAAAGCTTGAACTGGTAAATTTGAATAATTCTTCGTGTACTGCAAGAATAAAAGCTCAAGTTCTCACTAAACAAGCACTAAGAGAAAAATACAGAATTTCTTTAGATTTACTTTTGGCTTTTCTGCCAACTACTTTATTTAATTTAATATTATATCGTGCCACAGAGCATGCTTATACGTGGTATAACGTTGCGCTGCATTTAATCCATCAACAGTGTTGTGATACGCTATGATTATTATCCATCATCGTTTACTCAGAGTTTTGCTGTTTATTCACAGCTTATATTTAATAGTGAAAAGATTAGTACTCTGATGATGATTTTCTTGTATGATATCCGAATTTTAGGAAAGAGGAACACATATCGTGAAGACCGATCCGTCAGCAGAAGTTGTGGAAACACTGGCGAGTTCAATAGGCGCTCGTTCCCAAAGCGCACGAACGTATCTGGAGCGGCATTTGGATCAGTTTCCTGCTGGTTTGTACTTATTATCGACAATTAATCTGTTGTGAATTATTCATTTCGATTGTCAGTTTTATTCGAAAAATGTCCATCATGAAGGAATTGAAACAGATTAAAATTTCGTGTGCATATTTACAGCAAATGTTGAACAATTGGTTGAGTTTGCACTGTTGGCACTAAGAGATACACTTCCTGCTGAGGACAGCTTATCAAAAAAGGTGATTTTCTTCCTTACAGGACTCTTGTTTACACTTGATAATTTGTCGTGCATTTCAAAAAATTTTTTTTCACTAATTTTTTATGAATGTGTAACATTAATTTAACATATCTACATAATTATAATTTCTTTTTTATTTATCAGTGTGGTATAATACATTGCAGAATACAACAATTGCTGTTGTGGGTAAAGGTATGCCATTCAAAGTAATGGAAGATGACGATGTTCAACCATTTTTAGATCGCATTGCAGGAGTTCCACGAACCGGTCAGCAAAGTGGTAGTGAAGTGAGTTTGTGATTTCTTTTGAAATTCCGTTACCAGTAGGAAGCTATTACTTCCACCTAATTGCTAATAATTCTTTATAAGTTCTATATTTCTTCTACCCATTCCTTACTATTTTCAGTTCATGTAAAAAGCGAACTTTGTAGTAGTTCTCGAACTTAACCTTGATTTCCTACTTTGGATTGATTTTAGAAAAATCTCTTTATTATGGATATAAACCAAGTTGGTACGTTTTTCAGCAACAGGCAGCGGCAGAACCTATGCAATTATAATGGTTTTAGTTTATGTATAACACTGTTTCAATGTTGCAATCATCAGTTTGTTTTTCGTTATGGATACTCTTTCATGAATTTCTGCACCAGAAAAAGGGAGATAAGGTTGATAAAGTAACATATAATTACTGATAAGGGACTGAGTGTGTCTTTAACTTATTAATGAATGCAAAAATAATTCTTAAATTTACAGTTTACCAGTTCTTAAAATGTAGGTACTTTAGGAATTCAGTTGTTTGCTTCTCTTAATTGATTTAATATGTGAAATTGTTGTTACTGGCAGTATGAATAAGTTTAATATATTGTCGGTGAAATTGATACCAAACAGCAATGCATTTAACATTCTGATAAGTCCATTCGATATTCTTCTGACATATATGTTTCTTGTTGGAGTAAATTTTCGATTTTACTGCTGACGCTTACATATAGTTATTGCTTGGCACATAATGAGATAACAAATTCAGGTTTCAAGTTCTGGAAGGATGACCCAAAATTTGTAGATTGTAAATATATCTTACATTTTATCTATATCCAAAGTCTTCTCTCTAGACTTTCTTTCTTCCAATCTAAAGTCTTATTTTTTCTTTCAAGCATTAATTTTCTTCAAAAATAGAGACCAATGGTGCATTCATCTAATCATTTCGTAATTTGTTACTTACTGAGACTTGAAGGAAAGGTTGCGTAGATCAGCATTCCCATTTTTTTTTGTGCTTGTGTTTTGCAAGCAGCAAGAAGGTCTGTTCAGAACATTCATCAAGTTTTTGTCAATGAATTAGGACTCGACCAAGCTAGACTGAATGAAAATATTGTGAGATGGAATGAATTAAATCAAATTACTCAGTAGATGTATGCAAGCAACAAAATACGTAACTTTTATTGAAAAAAAAAATGCAATTGTAACAACACTTAGGGTCTCAGTTGATGTATTCAGATTGACGTGATCAAAAAAAATGCAAGTTTAAGATTTCAAAACTTCAGACGACACCTCTATCTGCCTGTTCTCTCAATGGTTAATTAGTTATTAGTTATCACTTCATAACCCAATGGCTCGCACGTGCCGCGCCACCATATGGGCCTCTTCCTGTTCAGAATTATTGCATCGTAGGGAAGCTGACACCAGCTAATTTATTTTAAAAATTCCATTGTTTTAGTCCGCAAGATTTCAAGAACTTTTAACTAAAAATGACGAAGGTTCTTTAATCCTTCCCCTTTAGGGCATACAATGAATAAAATTCCTTTGAACTGTTTATAATATTGAAGTGCTACAGGATCATAGATATTTTATTTCCTAAGTGCAATAAACAACAAACGAAACATAATATATAATACAATCCATAACACAGATAAAGTATCAGGAATTAAAAGTTTCCGTAAAAAATGTACAAAAACAAGTGCAGACAGATCCAATCAAATGAGATGAACTGATTTATTGCCGTAAGAAGTCCAATAAATTAAAACCAAAAGAGCATCAGAAATACTATCTGGCTCAATAAACTATCTTGTTCATATGTGTGTTTACTTGGATTTTGTTTTTCACCATATGGAAATTAAGTAATATGACCTGAGACCGTAGAAAACTGCTAGTCGTGGAGAGAATCTACGTGATAAAAGTAGTTATCAAATCACGTCAACCACAAAAAATTGGATTAACCTGACAAGTACAATAAAGCCAGAATTTACTACAAGTTAAGCAGGAAAATTCAGAAGCAAAGGCGAACTACTAACAGCTTCATATGATATTTCAAAATTACATGTTTCAGAATCTTATTTTGGTTAATATATGGAGGACAGGTGGTTAACATCCTAACCTTGTTAAACAATAAACAAAATACGAGGTCATGACGCTAATTAAACCCGACTTTTCCAAAATCCTCACTCGCATAAAATTGTCTGAAAGGAAAGGAAAAAAAATAGCCGCATTTTCTAAAGCTCATCCTTGTCTTCGCCTGGTCCAGCATCTTCTGGTGGCGGTGCACCCTGATCCTTGTATAACTTCCCAATAATCGGTTGTACTTTGTTTTCCAATTCTTTCTTATGCTCTTGCAACTCCTCAACAGATGCATCCTGAAAAGCATAAAAATCAGCATAGAAAGACAAAATTCATAACCAGCATAAAAAGATAAAATTCTTGCCTTTTTTACAGTGGATTTTCTCTGAAATGATTTTCTAGTATTAATAATAGCATAAAATAAAGGTTTCTTTAACTGCACTAATTTTCTACAATGGAACATAAAAAATAGTCTAGACTGGAGAAGTATATAAAGAATATAAAATATAAACTCACCCTATGGCTTTCAAGCCATGATATGGCATCATCAACGACGGTTTCAATCGTTTTCTTGTCACTATCATCCAATTTGCCACCCAATTTCTCTTTATCACTAATTTGGTTCTTCAGTGAATAGGCATAACTTTCAAATTCGTTCCTTGCCTCCACCTGCTCCTTCACCTAAAATATCCTCATTAAACATAAACAAGGTATAACAGATCAAAAAACCATCTAGTCAAAAATAAGCACTACTACAATATCAAAATATATCGAGCCTTCTTGTCTTCATCAGCGAATTTCTCTGCATCATTTATCATTCTTTCAATATCTTCCGGTGATAATCGGTTATGATCATTTGTGATCGTAATTTTATTCTTGTTCCCTGTGCCTTTATCTTCTGCAGTGACATGCAGAATGCCATTCACATCGATTTCAAACGTAACGTCGATTTGCGGTACACCTCGTGGTGCTGGTGGGATACCCGTCAAATCAAACTTGCCCAACATGTGATTGTCTTTTGTCATTGGTCGTTCTCCTTCGTAAACCTAAACCATTTAGTTACTGGTCAAATTTATGCATTAAAATAAATATGGATTACATTCCTAGTAGACGTCTTCTGTTACAATGTTATTCATGTGAATTGTCATTTTGAAACGTAAACTCTACCATTAAAATGTAAAAGAGGTATAAATTTTTTAATAAAAAGAACAGAAAAAAGCGCTTGTAGCTTCCGGGGGAAAAAAACTCGAGTAACCGAAGCTAACCTGAATAGTGACTGTTGGCTGATTATCGGCTGCTGTAGAGAAGATTTGACTCTTTTTGGTAGGGATAACAGTATTCCTTTGAATAAGCTTGGTCATCACACCACCAATTGTTTCAATTCCAAGAGTCAAGGGATTTACATCTAACAATACAATATCACCAGTGCTTTCTTCACCCGAAATAACACCAGCCTGGACTGCTGCACCATATGCTACAGCTTCATCTGGATTGATACCAAGAGACAGCTCCTGTAAATTGTATGTTAAATGATATCAAATCAATATCAAACCAGAGACTTCAACATAAAATTCTGAAGATCGTATCCTATTTTTTCCCCTTTACTTTTGTCCAAAAATGAGCATAGTTTCACCTTTCCATTAAAGAACTCCTTAAGGAGCTGCTGCACTTTAGGAATACGAGTGGAACCACCGACAAGAACAATTTCAGAGATATCACTTTTCTTGAGATCGGAATCTTCCAAAACCTAAAAGAAATACTACATGGGAGATACAGGCTTCAAATAAGACATAGCAGATAAAAATAAAAAAACCGAACACCTAGAAGGAAACGATGCATTAACAACACTAATTATCAACAAAAAATGACCTTCTGCACTGGTTTTAGTGTTAAACGGAACAAATCCATGTTTAATTCCTCAAATTTAGCTCTTGTTAGTGTTTCCGAGAAATCTTCGTTATCATACAGCGATTCGATTTCCAGCCGTGCTTGATGTTCGCTGGACAGTGTTCGTTTAGCCTTTTCTACTTCACGTCGTAATTTTTGCACAGCATAAATATCTTTTCGTAAATCCTTGCCAGTTTTCTTCTTAAACACTTTAATGAAATGCTCCATAACTCGCTGGTCGAAATCTTCGCCACCCAAATGAGTATCACCATTGGTAGCTAGTACTTCGAAAACACCATTGTCAATCGTCAACACCGACACATCAAAAGTACCACCGCCAAGATCGAAAACAAGAATATTTTTTTCTCCTGAAATAATTTCAAATTGCATCACAAAATCTTCGAATCTCATATTTGGAGCGGATGAATCTCAAAAATCTCCAAAATGTTACCTTTCCTTTATTAACTCAGTTAAAATTGAAGTACTTCAACCATCAATACCTAAATACATTTAATGTTTTTAAAGCCCACATAATTTAACAAAAGGGAATCATCATACAATTAGAAAAATCTTGCAAGCAGGTCGACAGTGCATCTAAAATGAATGCCACGCTTCCCCAAAATTTAGAAAATTTGCAGAAACTTGCCTTCCTTCTTATCCAAGCCGTAAGCGATAGCAGCGGCCGTAGGTTCATTAATAATACGAACAACAGTGAGATTGGCAATAGCACCCGCATCTTTGGTAGCTTGACGTTGTGCATCATTGAAATAAGCGGGTACTGTAATGACTGCATATTTTACTTCCTTTCCTAGGTATCCTTCTGCAATTTCCTTCATTTTCCCGAGAACCATTGCTGAGATCTGTTCAGGAGCAAAGGTTTTAACGTCTTTTCCAACTTTCAGTTTTATTATCGGTTTATTGCCCATATTCACAACCTGAATAAGTTCATTTTTGTGTTGCGATCAAAGTTATACAAAAAATACCACCTTGTTAATCATCAAATCAGCGAAAATAGCTCACATGGAAAGGCCAATGTTTAATATCTTGCTGCACAGTTGAATCATTATAAAGCCGGCCAATCAGACGTTTAACATCAAAGACTGTATTTTCCGGATTTGTTGTTAACTGATTTTTGGCTGCGTCACCAATAACACGCTGACCATCACGAGTAAATGCCACGTACGACGGCGTGATCCGACTACCTTGATCATTGGCAATAACTTCCACTCGTCCATTTTTATAAACACCGACACAACTGTAAAACATGCAATTCTCATTGCTTACTTAAATCTGTTAAATTTCTTTGAATAATTAGGTGCATCACAATTTATGCAATTTATATCGATCCCATGTCTCAGTCCTCCCCATCATTGCTATAAGCAACAGTAAAGCTACACTGTCACAAATTCGGAAAAAAACTAGCTATTCAAATTCCCATCAAATAACTGTGAGCACTGGAGAATTGTAACAATTTAATAAATCTGCTGGAAAAAGCAACATCTTATTTCGCTTTTCTATCTAATTATATACAATAAGTCAGTTAAGATCCCATAAATTACAACGGCGATATGAAAAATCTTAACAACCTGTATGTGGTACCAAGATCGATTCCAATGATCGTGCCATATTTCACATTTTTTTCATCTTCAGAATCACTCTTACCTTCTTTTGCTTCCACTGGGAAAGCATCTATAACCAGAAGGGCGATAATAACAGACAATGGTAATATCTTCATCGTCTGAAACACTCATTAACTAATTAGTATTAAATAGGTAGAAGTAACGCAAAAGTTCCCATTTTTTAATCAATACGTATTATAAATGAAGGAGAAATTAAGAAAAGCTTTACAGCATGCATTTCATAATACTGCGAGTTCATATATACTTTAGCATAAGAATACTGATTAACAAAATTAATATAATGCTAAAAATTTAATTATCGTCACAGAGTCCTTTCCTGACCATCCCAAAACAACAACAATGGAATGTTATTGTTAATTTCTATCTAATTAAATTACGCAAAAGATTTCCGAACAATTTCACAAAAAATGATGACAAAAATAAAACAAAAATAAAACAAAAATCAATCAAATTAAGATGCTTTTATTAACCCGAGAGAGAGTAAATTATTTGGAAACATGAATTTTCATCCACAATGGAACCGAGAAAAGGAAACGAGAAAGGTTCACGCATGCAAAAAAAAACGAAACACGTGATCCAGACACTAACAAACAAATAAGATCGTGACACACATGCACAACCCATCAATATACCACCAGTCAGTGAAACGGTTGTCCTCTATTGAGGAGGCGGAGACACGCATTGCATTTATATCAGATCGCTGGAAGGCGTTACCAGACGTGCTGTGCGATGATTGGCTGGAATGGAGTAATGACGTTGTCTTACTGACGTATGATACGGGATGTCTCTTGCATCAATCCGTCTAGGGGTAATGCACTTCTAACTGATGATTTCGGCTATTTTAGGGACAGTTTACGGAATGCTTTAGAAATAAGGATTTATCACGTAGATATGCAGAGTATCATTTTTTTTAAAGAACAAATGGAATTCGAACTGATAATTCGTTTATCAAGTTGAACATTAACTTTAATTCTAGAAGGTATGAGGTTATTGATAAATAAATTCATAGTCTCCTAACCCGGAAGATTTCGAATAATTTACGAACTGAATCAATCATGGTTTCAAATAATACTCTGAAAGAAAGAAACAGCACTTTTAAAGTATACACATTCGTATTTTGCTCGTTTTCTTGCTGGACCTAAATTTGAAACTTTCGGGTGATGTGAACGAAGGAGAGGATAAAACAACCAGTCAGAAAAGTTGGGCGAAAAAAGAAAAAAGATCTCTCAATATCTCTTGGATTTGTCAGAAGGAGACTTCATTGTTATCCGAACGAATTACGGATACCGAGTATGCAAGTGGAGAACTACAACTCAGTATTGCATAACGATTATGGTAACGTTTTCATCGATCACCTGAAATAAGGGCAGATTTTGAAAGACGAATATTCAGTAACTGATCGCTTTCAGTTGTCCTCAGTGATATTCACATGTATAATCATGTAAGCAGCATCCAAGAAACATGCTTTAGGAGAAGGATGCTTTGAATACATTACTTATTACTCTGTCACACATCGGAAAAATGAATTTAATTCACTGTTTTATTGCACACGACTGAATAATAAAAATACGGGTGAAATACAATAGGGACACAAAAATGTGACCAATCTATCTAAGGTAAATGATAGAAAGATAGCAGTAAGTGAAGCCAGTGCGTGGTATAACATCCAAAACTTAGGACTAACATCGCCAAATTCGCGCAAAGCAAACAAAACTCCGAAGATCCAACTTTAAAGTAATTTACAAAAATTGAAGGATTATCAGATTTATGAAATCTTTATTCTAAAAAATAGGATTATGATTACAGAGATACTCAAACCATATGTGTAGCGCAAAAAAAGATCTAATTCATGCAAATCTGACAGTGATGTGCTTGGTACCCAAATAAGATCTATGCCATCGAAGTACCGCCAGTCAATGTTACAATTTACTTAGACTTTACAAATGAGTTGTAAGCATGTGCTTTTTGATAAAGCTCATTAACCAGTAATAATGATTTTATTTCTCTTTTGCACTCAACAAACTTTTCGTTCGGTTGCTGCTTGATACTGTCACGAAACGATACATTTTCAGCAGGCCTGTAAACAATCGTTAATTGGATCTGGCATTATCAAGCGAAGAAATAGCTCAACTGGCCAACCAAATGACATATTAACTTCTAATCAATTTTTTGAGAAGTTATTACGTCATTTAGTTGTTTAGTTGAGTTATTTCTTCGCTATATCCGCTTTTTTTTCTGTTCCTTTTTACAACATTACATAATTGACAGATATAATTATATAATACCTCGTGATTTGTTTCTCAGTCCGAATTAATCCGTAGAACAAATTAAAACGATAATTAAAGAAGGCCAGGATGGTCAGCAGGATGCAAAGCGAAATTACAACGAACACGGGTATATGAAACAGCCAATGAAGTTTACTGATGAATGACTGTAGAAATTCACCAAGCGCACCACCAAACTGCAAATCGAGATTGCTTTTCCAAAGAAAGAAATAATCATTGGCGACGAGTCATGTACTTCGTTCCCTTTTAATTTATCGACGAGAACATTTTAGCTCTGTACTTGTCCATCCATCTAACAATTTTATATTTTCACCTCACACAAACTGCATTCCACTTATCAGTTTGTTAATCAACCTATCATTGCTCTGTGCAGAATTAATTTCTTAAAATGAGAAATGCAGAATAGCTGGATATGCAACCCCTAATTATATCACTTCCATCAACAATACTGGTAAAACTTTCATGAATTCTTAGTTAAGAACCTTTTTAACAATTCTAACAGTGATTCATCAATTGCACTGGAATACTCGAACATATTGCACAGATAAGTAGTACCATAATAACAACGAAACTTTACCATTGACGTGACCAAAATTAGGGTATTCTTGAGTAATGTTCCCGAAACATGCACAACATTCAACTGCCAGAAAATGTTGCTTTGAAGAGCTTCATAGTAGTCGAAACACGAATGTGATGACAGTGGACCAATGAACCAGAGGAAACTCTTAAAGAAATATGAGTAAATAAACACATTTCATTCTGTTGGAAAACGTTAACAAGAGTAATCTGGATTGGCATGAATGAAGAATGGATTGAAAGACCAGGAATAGTGGGATTTAATATCTACCAACATAGGGGTCATTTCTACAGGAATATTAAATGAGAAATAAGATGAGTATGATAGAATCTTCTCGATGCTCTTTCCTCTTACCCTTTTTCAACCTCACCAATTCCTCACTAAAAAAAATTTACCACGCAATCCAAAGGTGATCCTCTGTCGAGGATCATTTTTTGAGCTGCTATACTTTTGTTATAAAGCGTGACAAGTTGGAAAATCAATGAGCTGAAAAAAATATTTTCTCTAAACGAAAAAACAATAAGACATCAAGTTGCACTTTGTTGATTGGAAAATCATTTTGTGTTCATAGTAAACCTAGAAAATGACATTCGGTGATGACAACAAAATGCGATTTTAACTAACCTAGAAATGCCAAATGCAATCACATTACAAGTGACTGAACATAAGTGATTGGATAATAAGAGACGTACAACAACAAATACACCCATAATGAATACAATCCAAACTCCACAAAAGACTATGAATTGAAAAAATATAAATCCAGAGAAGAGAAGATCCATTCCTGAAATAAATACATTTTCCTCATAATCAATTTCAGGTTTTGAATGAACCACAAAAAGAACAATTAATGAGTAGAATAATTCGAGTGCTAGTAATGCTAATCCTTTTCTGAAATCTTTTCAACTATAGTATTATTGAAATTGAAAGATCACACGTTCAATCCAATTATTCTTTGTGACTTGGAAACCGGAGACAATCAAGAAAAAAGAAATTAACCAAAGGAAATATGCTTAAGTCTACTATTTTTAGATCAATTTAAAAGATTCTGTCTACATCATTTTAATCCTCATATATTGAGCAATCTGTTAAAATGTGGATATTAACTTATGAAAATATTTAAATGCATTTACTATCAAGGGATAATCTATTGAATATTGTCTGCTCGATTAAGTGTATGATGTTATGATCCCTAATAAGCCTTCAGAAAAAAAAGGCTTCATGAAATGTTCCATTTATTTTACATGTCGAATAGTTTGCCAATTTAGCAACTAATTTAATAATATAAAAAGTGTACAACATTTTCATATACCGATATTGATTATTCTTTCCATCGATGTGCACATTCCGAATTGGCACAACGATAAAAAATAGTCATTGGCTCATCAGCACTACGCGTTTGCAATTGCATGAAATATGCTCGACTACCAGCACAACGTGGACAACGTTCTGTAACATCAAAAGAAAAATAATGGGAATGCAATATTATCCATAAACATAATTTCCAAGATTTTCAAAGATAACCGTCTGTAATTTGAGCGTTTTCCCAGGCGCCAGGACCACCGAGAACTTCGTCCAAATCTTTCAGCTTCGGATAGTGCCGACTCTTTATCTGTAACTTTTCCAATTCGTAACTTTTCTTAAGAAAAAATTCAAGACAAACTACCTTTCAAAAGTCAGCCTTCAGAAAAAGTAAACTTCGCAGGAAAAAGAAGTAAAAAATTACAAACTTCATGCCAAATTATGTGCAGAACAAAAATAAAAATTAAAAAATTTTTTCGAATTACTTTATTTAGATGAATAAGAAAATGGTGTTTGGATATACTCGTTCATTTAACGTAAATCTAAATAGTGGCCATGATCAAGAAAAGGAAATATCAAGAAAATAGAAAGGAATGAAGTTAGCTTAGTTTTAATCAAAAGTTATTGTAAACAATATAAATTTATTGTAAACTAAGATAAATAAAAACTAACAAGTTTGGTAATTGGTTGTACGTATGGGCAGTTATGGCAACTGAACTGATAACAATTGGAACCCTCCTCAACTTGCAAGGACGAACCGCATTCTGGACAAAACAGAAGCATGTATTTCTAAAGGTTGTAGTATTCTTTAATGAAGGTAATGACCAGAAATTACTAAACATTGTTGCCATCAAGTTTATAAGCAAATGAAAGGTAACTATTAAAAATAGGAAAAACAAAAAAGTAAGAGCAGATTAAACTGTTAACACCAAAATCATTTTGATCAGAAGCTAAAATTTCATTATATGTTATATGAAAACATGAGAAATCAAAAAAAAAAGGCAAAAATCTTCGTATGGTTCACAAACCATAAAAATCACATAAATTATATATCAATATACCATTTTACTATAAGATTATTACCAAAGCAAACAAGCGACAATATTTTGAAATTACTCTTCGCACGTTCTTTAGTTAAGTATGGAATAATTAAGCAGTTGACATCTCAAATAGCTATCTAGCCAATAAAAATGGAAAAAGGAAAAGCTAAAATAAGCATAAAACTATAAAGAAAGAACGTCTCACCTCTAAAGCATTCAATAATGGTGCCAAATAAAAAGGAATGGAAGTTTTGGAATATCTTTAAGTTGAATTGAAATTATAGCATATAAAACAAATCGATTCTACAATATGATAAATAATCAAACGTGCAGAATTAAAAACTGGAAAAAATAATGGAAAAAGTGTCATTGGATGTCAAGTGTCAAAGTGTCGAATGATTCTAACCAAACGGATAAACAAAAATTGAGGGTAAATGTTCCTGCAGCAAACGAATGCTCAGATGTTACCATCGGTATGTGTCGCGATATAGCTTCAGCAATGGGTTGTTCTCCTTCACGGTAAAAGTTAGTGTAGAACGTTGGTAGTAATCAGGAACCAATTTTATGTTGTTGATTACATCCTCTAAGAGATAAGCCTTAAAACAGAAGAGAACAGATCAAAAAGGATTACCACAATGATTTAATTCTTTCATACCTAAATATATAAAAATAGAACAAAATGAATAATAAAGAACTCGAACTGTGTTACAGCTTTATCCTGTCATTCGAAAAAAAAAAAAACTACACTATCAGTTTGTAAGGCTTTCCTCAAACAGTTGAATAGAAAAATCAGATTTTTTCCATTATAAATTTCGAAAATTCTGCATTTGATTTTTCGAGATTTTTAAACTTTTTTAACATCATTTAAACATAGAAATTGAGTTATTATAGGAAATCAAAATTGAAAAAGCAAACCATTGCAACACCACTGGCAGGTGCATCGTATGATACGTGGATGAAATGAACATGTAAATGATAGAAGGTCGGTTGATAGTGAAAATAAGCTCGAATCTGAAAAATGAATAAACTGAGTTCCTTTGCTATTACACTGAAAATAACATATTAATAAGCATCTTACAACTGCCAGAGAAGATGAACCGTTAGGCCTTCCATTGGTGCTTCAATTTTTAAATGACAAATTAACGTAATTAAAGAGCATTTTATGGACAGTACGTAAAATTAATCCCGATTCTGTGCCCAAGGGAAGATTAACCTGCGGAATTAATGAAATTTGATTTCACCTCAAGAGAAAACCTCATATTGCTATTCAGCTCGATGAGGACTTGAAAATTCGGTAGAAATTCTCAATGAATGAAAGCCACGAAGGTAATACAAATATGCACAGTAGTGCACGGTCATCCTGGCTATGATATCAAAACAATAATATATTGTGGATATTCTTTTGCATAAGCATAGCCACTACAATGTATGGTAAAGAGTGAAAAATAAAAAAATTTTAAATTATTAGCCGGAAACTACCTGATGCTTATCAATTCCATACTTTTCTGTAATTGCCGTATAACTTTTTTGAGAAATATTCTCCAGCAGCGGAAGATCATTGACAGTTAAATCTCTGAAAGTAATAAGACTGATACATTTTAGTGTTAATAAAATAAGAAGTACGTTATCAGCGCTGTTTTGCTAAACTATTCGATTTCTCAAATGAAACAGAAACTTCTAGACAAACAGAAAAAAAAATTAAATAAGCGGTCTTTTAACTTCTAGACAACTGAAAAATTAAAATAAGCGGTCTTTTAAGATTTAAGAAAGCAAAAATTAAAAGCAAGAGCAATCAAGAAAAAAGTTTTAAAACTGCTAAGAATTATGTTTTAAATTTGAAATGTTTATTTTTAGTTTACAATATCACACACAATTCTATTTTCTATAAATTACTTAACTGTCACCGAATCGCCGTTGGAATGCCATTTATGGAACGTGAAACAATGCTATGTGACAGTTTAATATTTCTCAGTTTAGGAAAAGAGGGAATATTTAATTACCGAATAGATTTAATCCCTTTTCGCCTGATAATTGCTAAGACATAAAGATTTTCCAAATTCTTCCCATCCCATTTGATATCAAGGGCAAGAACAAAACCATTCTGTGGATCTGTATCATCAAAAATAATACGGTCCACTTCCGCCTTGTGCTCCAACAAATTGAAAATCCACTGAAAGCAAAAGTAAAGGCAGAAAATTTATTTATACAGAACGAAACCTAAGATTTACATGATTTTAGATCGATGGAAAATTTGAATTTATAAAACTGAAAATTTTTCATAAAAAGATCACCTTCAATGTGAACTGATGTTCCTCCAGATAAGGTAAAGTGATGGACTTGTAATCATCGGGCGTTTCATGAATGACATATCGCTTCTGATCCCGATACTTCGTAATATGCTTTTCAGTACATGGATTTATTAACGTCGCCTTGATCCCTTATGTGTATTTTTTATACCTCATTATCTTAGAGAACTTTAATACTGACTACATCACTATCTGATTAAAGTGTAGAGGTGACTGTATCCTATCCAGAACTGTACTTGGGAATTGTTCAGAAGGAAAAATTACTACCAAACGGTCACTGTAAATCATCATACAGTTTGTGAAAAATTATCTAGTTCGATGTTCTCAAGATTATTAAATCTTGATAACAATAAAAAACGATTATACCAGCAAACTTCTCTGGTGGGAATAAAATGAGATTTGAATATATGTCATTAGTTGATACAGCTTTTAATGAACAATGCGAGACAATTGTATTCCAGTCCTGTTCATTCTTAGGAAAAGGAGTCCTTTCCGCAATCATAATAGCTTGATTACCATAACCCTTCACATCCAGTAGCACAAAAGCTACCTTAAATAGAATCATTAACAACAAAATTTAACACAAAGTTCAAAGAGAAAAGTTAACAGGTAAAATTAAAAATTATTTTAACCTTCCCGATAAACCTAAATAGCAACTAGGAAATTTTAAGCTGATCTAGAATTTGTGGAAGTCACTTAACTGAGTAGTTTACAATTTGTTCGGTACTTGGAAAGAAAATTCAATATATTGAAATAAATGTGGGAAAGTTTCAAATCACGCCATCTCTTTCAAAAATTGATAGTTTAATGACTGAGTTGATCACATAATTCTTTTTATTTTATTCATTAAATTCTTGAGAAAGATGGACTACCTTGTGAGCGGCATCCTCGCCAAGTATTTCCTTGAATCTAAAAGATTCCAGGTTAATCGTATTGTTACCGGTATTTCCGGTCTTCTCAGTTGCGACAGAGGTATTCATATCATCGACGAAACAAACGATATTTCGTTTTCTTTAACAAACCTTTCCCGTTAATCATTACACGATTCCGAGGAATATTTTTAGCCAATAATTCGCAGCTTATATTGTCCGGAACAGGAACGAAATCTGCAAAAGTTAATTAAATATTGGGTCGCGTATTTCATATTTGAACTTTTTAAACGGCTTCATGATGCACCGTTCATTGTTCGGCCGTCATATGTTATAGCTCGTAGGTTAATATAGCTCGTAATTTAACATCACACCACACGAAATTTAAATTTCAATTTCATTATAAAATCGAAGATTCCACTATCTCGTTACAATGTCTACAATAACTGATCGACACCTGAACACTCACAAGTCTTCGACGCAATGATATCTTCGGGTTACTTCCTTCCTTGTGTCTATATGTCAATTCACAATGGTGATCAGCGAAAGTTCAATGTGAAACATCTAAAGGTAAATAAACTTTTCAAGCAGAAACAATACCAACTTCCTCACCTACTAGTGTTTCGTTAATTCTGAAGATATTGTGTTTCAATTAATTTCGAAGATATTATGTCTACTTCGTATGCAGCCCACCACATTAAAATAATGAGGATTAGTCCCTCATTCAACGTTATTTCTTATCGAAATTTTTAACATACTTTAGCCCAATTGTGAAATAAACCTTCGTATGCAGTGCACCATATTATAACAATGAGGATTACTCCCTGAAATCCATACAGTAATTGATAAGACTGCATATAACTAACATTTCGGTGTTTTGTCCATATATTAAAACAGAATAAAGAAATGCATTAAAAAAAAAACACAGAACTGATGACATGGTCAAATAATAATCATAAACAACGGTAAGGAAGGATTGATGCGGGATGAACAAAATCGTTGGATTCCACTTGGGTATAGCTCCCAAAAAATCTAATCCGTCATTCAATAAAAGCTTCTTCTCCATTCCACTTGGGATATAGTTCCCGGAAAATCTAATCCATCATGTAATAAAAGCTTGTTCTCCGGCTTCTTTTTTGGTCATTTTTTGTTAATTCCACAGCTTTCGTTTGTCTGATAGGGAAGATATCTTAGTAAGTTTTAGAATACATGTCAGGACTCAAACAATTAAATTGCCGAGCAAAATATATACCATAACAAACATAATATTAATAATTGATAATAAATGTGTGAACTATGTGGAAACATGACATAACATAAATTGAATTAAAAATGAATCAAAAAATGCGTGCGATCCTTGCACTTTTCACAACAAAAAATGCATAAAAATCAGGAAGATGAAGACACGAAGGGTGTTAAGAAACTATCCCACCCGAAGTGATCAATCCAAAGCAAAATGAACGAATGGATCAAAATCCTTTGCCAGCTATCCGAAAAATAAGATAGTATCGTAACACACTAAACGCCACTAATGATTGAAAAAAAAAAATGATGAAAAAACAATTATGCCAAGCCAAGGGACTGTATTATCGAAGACTGTCACAATAATTTCACCTTACAAATATAGAAGAGAAAAGTGCCAAGCGAACAAAATATTTAATTAGGACGAAATTCTTTAGAAAATAAAATATTTTTAGAAAAAACCGAAATAAAAAGAACTGTATTACCGAATTCAAACACATATCTCATATCAAAAAGGCAACATATAAATAGCTAATATTAAAATCAATTTTAAAAATTTAAAGAATTAAAGTGACTTTCTGCAAAAGTTGAAATCAATCAATGTGCATAAATGAATGTAGAAAAAAATAAACAAGGTACTCCACAAAGCGAGTAACCGACATGGAATGATACATTTATGCTTTACAAAAAGTTAACAAATTCCACAACTTAAAAATATCAGAAAAGTTTCATTTTAAAAACATTTCAAAATTGATTTCAGTAAATAGTAGTAAATATAAAGGCTACAAATGCGATCATGTAAAAGGTAAATAATATTCCTGGTGCTTAACCTTTCCAGCATTTACTTGACGAGAACTGTAATTTTTTTGGAAACATTTCCGTAACAATAGGTCTAGTGATTTTTTGTTTTAGAGTAAACACTACAATTCATTGCACTTCTTACTTGACATATTTGTTAAGTTTGTTCAAATATTCGATAGCTGATTAATTTAAACTATACTGTGTTGACAAGAAAACAAAAATGACAAGTACATTTCGATCTACTGAAATAAAAATGTCACAAAAAAAGACTTTGAAAAGAAAACTTCAAATTTGTTGGAAAATAAAAACAAAGGTACAAATAATAAAACTGCTCATAGCAACAGCTTCAAAGCCGCAAAAGGCATGTATTGGAAGTCCAAGAAATGCACTTCGCGTGCCTAGAGGCCTGAGAAGAATTCCGTTATAACAATACAACAGCTCTCGAATAACAACTGATTAAGAAGATGATGGTACTTCAACCAAAATGTTTTTTCCTTCAACGACATAATCAAAAATCTCATTCCAATCTGCAGCCGCTAGGATAATTTCAGTTACGCGTGTTCGCAATGGAAAAAATGTTTGACCTTAGAATTAAAATGATATCCTAAAATTGTCAAATATCCCAACTGCGCAGCATTATTTGAATAATAAAAACATGGATAACCAAGCATCTTTTCAAGCATGTCACAACCAATGCATGAAAAGTTTCCAAGCAGTGCTATGCATACCAGTCCGAAGAAAAAATCCACTATCCGTTGCTGAATTCCGGAGATCGAGTACCTTTGTTGGGAACCGTCCACGCACTGTTCGAATTTGGCAAATATTGCTGTCCTGAGTAAAATGCTTGCTGAAGTGCTGATGATTCGGAGTTCGTGGGACCTTTGTTTCCTTCTTGTTCCAGCATCGCTATGGCCACACCACCATCGGTGAATGGCTGTCCCGATGTATTGGCGCTCAACGCATATGCAAAACCATCCTAAAAACGAATGTTGAATGATTTGCCATATCTGATAACAAAAATTATCTTGCATCAGTTTATATGCAAAATTCAGCAAAAATCAGACAAAAATTTAGGTACTAAATTTAGGCAAATTTAGGCTTTTGAATATTGAAGGATGTAACATCAACTTCCTTTAAAACAGCAACCATTGGGTTTCACAATAATTCACAATGATGTGAATTGTCCATAAAACCAAAAGCATAAAGTATATCAGTTGCAAATTAATCGAAATTATGCATTCTTTTGCCTTATGATGTAAATATTTTCTGTTTTTACTTGTTGATCATAGGATAAAAAACGACGAGTGTGAGAAATAATAACATATGAGAACAAAAAAACTAACTTGTGGGAAATTACTGGACTGCTGTTGTGGGATCATAAATGCTGGAGCAATTTGCATTTGCCCATGCGAGGATGGCAAGACAAATGGTGTGTGGAGAGTAACTAAAGGATGTGTCTTTCGTGCATATGATCGCACCGAACTCGTAGATTCAGTTGTAGGTGTGGATGCAGATGACGTCAAACTAAAGAAGTTTCTGGAAAAACAAAAGTTAATTAAAGATAAAACATTAAGAAGCTGTCAATTTTTGTCTAATTCTTTTTTAAAACATTGCATAGTGAAATATCAAATGAGTTCGCATCCCACAGTACAGAATCTTCATATTGAATTTAATATATTCAGTCATCAGAGCACTTGCAATCGGTACTCAAATAAAGCTGTTTGTATAGCTTTCCTTAGCAAAATATAATCCATAAACAAATAAATGCTGTAGAACGCTTACTTGCTTTTTTTATCTGGTGTGATAAATCGTGCGCACCTTGGTAAATGTTTGTATTTAATATGCTGCTGTAGGTGAGGAAGCAGTGAAAATGATCTGAAAAATGTTCAAATTCTTCACAAGATTATCTTAACACACCATATTTTAGTCTCACAATTATAAACCTGATCACCGCATACAAGTCTTTTGAAGAAAGGTAAAAGTAATAGCCAAATCATCAGTTAAATTCAGTTATAGAGCACAACATCGGAAAAGAAAAAATCAATGCTAATCTTAAATCCTGTCATAGGGTTAAATCACCTTGGATATCGCTTGTTTCTGAAACATGTAGACCATAAACAAGCATAACGTTTTTCGCCCTGCGCTAAAAAATTTTTTTGATTAAAACAAATATAAAATTTTGCTATACTTAAGAGATTACTTATTACTTTAATCGATTATATTTATGAATTTTATACTTGGCAAAGATTCTCTGCAATATCTCCAAACAAAAAAGTATCGGTCTGCTCTGAAATATAGGATACATCACATTTGAACGCTACATGAGGCACTGGATTACTAGCATTTAAGCTGTATCACTACCGAGTATACCGATAAAATAATTATTTACAGAAGTATTCCATATTGTGTGTAGTTTTGATATGTTCGTAAAGTGCATCCGATGTATCTGCCTGAATATCACATTTCTGCCACATACATTGATAAACGAGAATTCTTCCAGGAGGTGGCTGAAAAAAATCAATTACACTTTACAAGCCATTTCCTTGTTTAGCTAAATAATATAACTACTCCGCTGCAATGCAAAATGTTATCCTTGATGATGGTAATAAAGAAGGAATACCTACCAAAATAATTTTTTGACTGTCGTCCTCTTTTGCTTCCTTTGCAATCTGTTCTGCACGCAATTTATATTTGTTCTTTTCTTCAGCTGATACTTTAGCCCACTGTAAATAATTTATGAATTACCAAATATCTACAACCAACTAGCGATATAATCGTAAATGCTACATAACACAAGTCATCTAATCAAGATAAAAACACATGCATAATAATTTACCTCTTCGCCGACACGTTTGCTCACTTCAACAAAGTTCAATTCAGGATGTGCTGCTCGGATGCGTTTTCTAGCTTCACCGTGGAATAACATATAACCAGTTCTGGCGCGACATGCTTTCTTGGGTTTCTGTAACAGTTCAAGCTAGAAGTTGAGACATACATAAAATTTAATCCTATGCAGTATCGAAAGTACTGATAAATTAGGAATCCCTACACTACAGCAATAGGCACACTAGAGAAGGAAAATCTAAAAACCTTGGCAGGAGCGCTGCTACTCGATGTTTCTTGTGTTCCTGCAGCCACTGCTGTACCACACACCGCACCACCCGACGCAAGATTATCTGATACGAAATCACCTGGACCGGACATCTCCATCACATGTCGTGTTTGAAATCTCAGAAAACTGGTCAACCGCAGAGTAAATTAATATGATACTGTTGCACTGCGTGTACACTTTAATAACATCCGAGAGTACTTTTTAAAGTATAGTGGCAAAAATTGTATTATGAATTTATAAACCAACACTTGTAATATCCTTTTGCATTTAAATCAACCTCTCGTATTACTTAATGAAAGGTCGACAATTATAGGTAAAACTCTTTTAAGATAATATTAATAGCCTATCACCTATACCTTCATGTAATACATAAACAATAATGTAAATACTCCTTGTTCAATAACTCCATCTGATTTGGTAAAATATCGATATGATTGCATATGCGATTCCATTTTTTCTTATAAACCGGCCGTCATCTAATCTGTTATGTATCATTCAAAAAGCACTTTGCAACTAAAATGATACCAGAGGACCTACAATGTAACGCGAACAATATTAATCAACTTATGGGTTATCCAGAAAAACCTGTTACCGCAATCTCTCACAATGCTTCCAAACATTACTAAACTATCAGAATCCCAAAACTGCTTGCTTGATAATAGAAATTAAAAAGCGCCGACTAGAAGCGGATCATAACAAACAAGAGATTTGTAGAATTTAAAATTGTACTTTATATAGAAGCAAAATAAAGCTAAAATTAACAAGCGATAAAAAAGTCAAATTAATATATAAACGGACAGAGATGAAAATAAAACCCTCATTCAATGCATATCACATTTTTAACGGACAGTTATAACAATCTCGTTAATGCCATAACAAAATTAACGCCAAATAACATTTCAGAGCTCAAATACTACATTTATATATAAGGGTTCATATGGCTTTAGGACAGCTGATGAAGAACGGAAAGCGGCTAAATAGATAAAAGAACTGATCGACGTAACTAAATATATCAAATCACCGAGAATGTTACGCCAATTCTAACGTGAAAAAAGCTGCAAATTACTACGTATTGCTTGACGAAGAATGAGATGCTTTGAGATATCAGGGTCATCAGCTTAAACTTCAATACAACAGAAACTTTTCGTACTCAAAGCTCCACAAAACAGATAATTCATCTGGCTGATTAAAACGATGTTTGCGTCGACAGCGACGAAATAAGCGAATAAATATAAGTACTTTAAGTCAACTCATTTTATTGGTATTTTTGAGCATTACCTAACAGTACCTGTACTTCATTGGTTGCAAAATAGTCATAAAGATTGGTGAACCAATCAACAAAAGGAAGTTAAAGAGCGGAATCATAAGTGCAATCAGCTTTAAATTTCTTCAAATCCTTAAGAACTCTTTCGAAAGCAGCAGCGCGGCGATCCTGATTTTCAATCAAATTCATAAGACATGATATATCAGACGTTATTTCTTGTGCTAAAATTTTGACAACTGTTGAATGAATGGTTTCTTTTGCCAGTACTAGCTGACTGGGATGCAACTCCCTGAGCACTTCCGCTAGCCTGTTTGCCCAGTCTGCTTCTGAGCAACTTCTTTTGTTCACCGAAGGACCAGCTTCAGAAGCTGAACTAAACAAAGATGTATAAAATGGACGCCGTCTGAGGCGTAAAGTCCACAGTGTTGAATCTCTCGCTCTGGATCCAGGAACTATTGGTGACGATGCAGCAGATGCGTACTTATCAAGAGGTGGAGGTGATGCATTATCGTCACAGTATTCTCCACGGCTTTCTTCATCCATCACATTTGATGCAAATGACGAGCTCTGAATAAAAATTCTGATCATTCGAAAAAACAAGCAATAAGAAAATGAATGGAGAAAAACGAGCAAAATTTGCTAAAACATTATATCCTTCTAAATGATTCTTATATTTTTACCGAGCGACTATGAATAAACTTACAACTTGGGCAGCAGTTAAACGGGGTGGCGTATCATCTGAATGCACTGAAGATGTTGCTACCGATTCAGGATCAGTACCATTGTCCTGTCCTAAAATCACTTCATTATAATGCTAATCAATTTCTAACTTTTTTTTGATGTTTACAGCCCTTTTTCATACCATTAGTTGTACGATGAATATGAATAGAATGAAGTGGATTTCAAAACCTTACGATTGTGATGGATAGGGCATGGGCCCGCCACCGTCGCAAAGTGCCGCAGAATAAACCCATCCGAAAGTGAACTGAGTACAATAATTGAAAAACTAGAACCTTACCACATGCAGCATTCTGACATTCATTGTCGAGCTGTGGCATTTCCTGTTCAGCGGTCTAGAAACCACAGATGAATTTTGAAACTTACTCTCGAAATAAGCGCATATGGGATTGTCCCCTTATCAACCTATGTCAGTGAAATCGATAGTAATATAATAGGACTTACGCAATTCAAGCGTACCACTGTAACAAAATTTCTTGTCATGATTAATAAAAAAAGGTAAATCTCTTCAGGCCTAAATTTCATCATATAATTTCATAACAATCCCTTGTACTCTTCCCGTCAAACCCATTATAACAGTCATGATTAATTTACAATGCAACAATACATCCGATACTAAACGTTGAAGATAGATTTTTAGGCTTCCACTATCGGAAAATCTTACTTTCGAAAGCAGTCGCTGAACTTCATCCTTTCTATCCAACAGTGACCCCTGACTGTCATCGCTATTTTTCGGAAGTAATATACAGGGTTTCCTAGTATCTGCATTGTTGCTGTTACTATCATCTGGGGAAACACTAAGATCATTCGAGAGACCATCGACTGCCGGAGACTGCAAGAAAAAACGTTAAAAGTAAAAACGTATTGAAAAATCGTTTTAAATAGAGTTCCTCCAATAAAGTCATACCAAAGGTACATGCATGTTTCATGTTCTTTTTCTTTACGTATGGCCTTTCGTTATCTTCATATCTAATTAGAACTGTATTAATTATCGCCATTTTTCTTCCAGTAAGTTTGTTGCTAAGCTTTTCCATAAGCACTCCCTTTTTGCTTTACCTACCTTGACTTTAATCTTTAGAAAGTTTCTATCAAAAAATAACATACCAAACGTGGTGGTGTTTCGCGTTGTTCATGTTTTAAAAATTTCCGAAACATCTCTAAAATCTTAAGATTAATTTGACGGAAACAAATTTCGACGATAATTTATTTCCTAAAAACGATCCTTCAAGTGTATGGAATTCAACGAGGCAAATGAAAATGTTCAAAAGACTTTTTTGATATTTAAATTTGCAGCAATCAACTATCCTCGACTAGAATAATTGCTAATAGCGATAAAATGTACCCTTTTAGCAGCATGCAAATTTTTAAATGCAATGCTTTCAACAACTCACTCCAATAACTGCAAATTCTCCTCTCCTCAGCTAATCATCGCCAGTTACGAGTTCTGGATTTTACCGCATAATAGTAAGTAATGTACCGGGTTGAGAGTCGTTCTCCCCAACTAAGCTACCGAGTAGATCAGATTGTTGTGCCATCGGTCGTACCCTTTTTTTCCCTCTATTCTTTACTGCTAATAGCTTCCTCTCAGCACATTTCTTTCGAGGCGCTCCTGGCATTGCTGTACATCTTTTGCAGCCTGAAATTCACTCAACACTGTTAATTACATTCAGCGTAAACATCAACACTCCGTAATGCAGCTAACCTCACAGCGTTCACCAACACCGTCAAACACGGCCTTCCCGTGTCACGCCTCGCATGCCCCCATACCATCCGTCCGCACGCGTACGCTCCCTATCCATTACAATCGCTGCCTACAGAACCCAACAATATCTATGCTATCTGAGCTGCTACAGTTAGCAAAGCATTATATAATGCAGCGGAAAATTGATGAGCGATGCATGCATGCATGACTAAGAATTCATCGGGATTTATTAAGGCTTTTATTGACAAGCAGGTTAGACCAGATCGATAGTAAGCGTTAACATTTAAGTATTGCATGATAAACATGATAAATGTGATAAAAATATTAACATTGAAGGGATGGACATATGTTTCTCCTAAATAATTCTTTGAAAAGGCTGAAGAATGAAAAAGAGAAGCATTCATTTGTAAGTATTCGAATAAGCAGCTTAATAAGTAAACAAATTAATTTGTAATTCGATGAGTTTCAAACAAATAAAATCACACGTTTAGCAGCTAAGGGAAGAATGAAAAGGATTGAGTAGTTTAGGAAGAGGAAGAGCTCGTCAGTTTCAGAGAAGAGCATAGGGAAATTCCGCTTCAAGACATGAAGAACCGGAAATTGATAGTAAGTTGAAAATAAAAGTGGAGACTTTCTAACCTTAATTTACTGATTTTTACTTGATTCAATAATAATGATAATGATAATGATAGTAATGATAATAATAAATAATATAAATAATTAACGTGCAGAATAACTTGTTCACTTCATCTTATCGCTCGTAAATCAATAAAATGAGAATGAAAGCGAAAAATGGATTCCGCAGAATTTCAGTTTTCGTCTTTCGTGTTTTATCTCTCAATTGTTTTATTTGGTTATTATTTGCCTTTAAATAATTTGGTGTATATGCCACTGTTCAAATGCTCAAAAGAAGAATTAAACCTTGGAGCAGTGCTGTTAGGTGGCCAGTCATTCAGGTATTACTTTTAATTGATTTCACATTTTTTCCAATGTTTTTTTTTCAATGTTTTAAATTTCCAATGTTTTTAACTTACTTTTTATTGTTACGAATGACGAATTTCCAATGTTTTTAACTTACTTTTTATAGTTACGAATGACTATAATTTGCATATTCGTAAGCATGTCGTGATCTGTCAGTGGACTTTTGGTGTGTTATTAATGATAGCCCGTAAAAATTTATCTAATTAAGAGTACGTGAAATTTTTTGAGATGATTCCAGTGCTGATACCATGGAACTTCTCAATAAATTTTTCATATTCTTCATTGGAAACAATGAAGTTACTATTGGAAGTTTAACTTTGGCTGAAGCTAGGAAGCCAATAACCGACTATGTTGAAAAGATCCGAATTTTGAATAATATTCCTTGAAAACTATTTTAATCTAATTTATTTTTGCTTTTTAATTAAATTTATATCTATTTCAATAGATACAAAGGGACGAGCGAAATACAAATTGTTTACGACAATGTTAGTTATTAAAATTCTCGTAGCTTTTTTTTAATTTTAAGATGGAAAAAGTTGGTAGAAATTGATAGTGAAAATGTCGCTCCTTCATCAGATGGTGTATTTTTTGGTGTTGCTAAGCATCGGGTGTGGAAAGTTTGGAGAGAGACTGATGAACAATTAGGTTATGAAGTGCTGGCAAAGTTTTCGAAAGCTCGTGGCGATGATTTGGATGTTCTTAAAGATTATTTCCAGGCTAGTTGATTCAGCAATGAATAGCTTTGTTTTGCATTTCTTGTTTCAAAACAGTTATTCTGGAAAAATATAGAAATTTAGATGTGACAGAAATTTCGAGTTTAATAATTGTTTTTGAACTGAAGTTTTTGTAGTTCAAACTGTAAAGATTAAGAATTAGATAAGGCTGACAAGATCCAGATAAAATTGCATCGAAGCAAAATTGCTTCTTTTGCGGTTGCATTTATAAATAGTTTCAATTTAGAAATTAATTCGTACTTTTTGAATCCATATCTTTTGCCATTTTATTTTAATAATGCACACAATGAAATATAAAATGCCATCAGTTAGATGAAATAGCATTTCTCTCGAAGTACATAATGTATTTTAGCTTAGTATCGAATTCATGATGTATTTCAGCTTAATATCGAACTAGCGCCATTATATAAATTCTGGACCGAAAATGATAAGCATTTCGCTCATCTTATGGCGAATCATCAGACGAAGTTGGAAGGAATTCGTGTCCTTGGGCAAGATCCATTGGAAACTGTTTTTGTGTTCATTTGTTCTGCAAATAATCACATCCGACGTATTACAAGTGCACTTTTACACATCTTATTGATTTTATGGAATAATGATCGTGTGCTACTTCCTTAACTTGGCTTATTTCTCATTAAATAATAGGTTATGATGCAATCAAACATAATGAGAGCAACTTCTATATTCCACATAGTACATTGAAATAGGTTTTTGTCTAGAGAGACGGCCTGTTTTTGTTGGTAAAATATTTCTTAACCATTCCTTAAAAATCATTGTTTTTTGAGTTTAGACATGGTTGAGACATTGTGTAAGCTGTACGGCGAAAGTACTAATGTTTCTTGTTTGAATGGCAGTAAGACATTTTATGATTTCGCTGATCCAAAACGCATGACTGATGATCCTGCATTAGAAACAGTTTTGCGGGTTCATGGTTTTGGTTACCGCGCATTGAACATTGCACATGCCTCCAAAGCACTGGCAAGTTCTTCCCCACAGCTCAAGAATATTAACTCATGATCTTGATATCAGATAGGCTTTCCTCATTTACTTCCATGGATTTTGAACTGTATGATTGATAACAGCGTATAATTTTTATGTCAGGAAAATAACGGGGAACAATATCTGGAAAATTTGTCGAAAGGTACTTACGAAGATGCAGTGGAAGAACTTCAACAAATACGAGGGATTGGAGCAAAGGCAAGTTTATTTACGTTGTTCGGTTTATCCTACATCGTTAATTTTTTTTAATAAATTAAAAGGCATTACTAGACAATTGTCTTAAGATAACGGTCTGTACAAAAAAGATCATAATATGATCTCCATTTTATTAAAATTTGTTCAATTCAGTTACACCATAACAGTTTCTTGTGATTTTTTTCAAGGTTGCAGACTGCATATGTTTAATGGGACTACGCATGCATTCTGTTGTACCAATTGATACCCATACATTACAAATTACAGCAGAAAATTATTTGAAAACTTTGTCGCAAAGAAAATTTTTACGAGGGAAAGATCGACAACAAATTGGTATGACTTCAGTTTCGCTTGGTTCTAATTTATTTGAAGCTTGACATTAGTTGTTACAGGTTTAAGATTTTGAAAAAAGACCTCGTTATGGTTAAGTGTGATCTAAATTTCTGCCAAATAATGTATTAAGTGGCAATATTCAAGTGTCACTGTTTCAGTGCTGGATTAGTGTCATTTCTTCATAGATCATGTAAAAAATTTTCAGCAGCTGTTTGGCAAGAAATATTTGGCCCATACGCCGGTTGGGCTCAAGCCGTTTTATTCACATCACATTTGCGACAGATGAATATCAGGCAGCCAGCAAAAAAGAGACCATCGAAGATAAAAACAGTAAAGCTATAACAAAACTGAACACTTGCTATTAATTTCGTAAGAAAAAAAATATACCGTTATCACTATACAAACCATACATTTCATTCATTTTCAGCAAAATGTGGAAAAAAGTGATCCAAATAAATTCGGTATCTGCGCAAACTTAGTTTATCATGAAGCGTCCGAACCAGTGTTCTAGTATTTCCACAGTCTGATTCGTTACTTACGACAAAAATTTAGCGGGATTTTCACACATATAGAGTAAGAGTGATTGAGTTTTCAACATACTAAAGCGATGAATCACATCTACAGAAATTGGTCTTAATCTTTATGGAAATGCTTAAAACTGAGAAAGATAAGCCCTCTTTTTTTTGGTTTTTTCCGCTAATATCACTCGATTAATTAACTGGTTCTAACTGTGTCCATGGCATACTAGTTTTAGATTTTTGATAGTTTTAGATTTAAGATCTTTGACAGTTTTAGGTTCCTTCTCCTTCCCATTTGTTTTTTAATTAATAACTACTTGAATCTGGGCAGCACTTCAAATATTAAATGTAATAACCAGTTAGATAAAGGGAACTATTACTAATGTTGAGGTTAAACATTTTTTATCTGGCCTTACTGTGCATCCATTGTTAATATCACGAGATATGCAAAAAATCAAACTACCACAATAGAGTGTCTCAGCACTTTCTGAATAAATACTGTTGCTCTTTGCTCAGTTTTGATTTTTGAATAGCTCTAAAATCCGTACTTTCTTAAATTCGTCCAGTAACAAGTTTGTAATATACGAAAAAAATGAGTTAAAGTTGTTGCGGTTCCAACACCTGTATTTTAAGTTGTTCAATTTATGAGTAATCGTGACCAGCGCTTCGTTATCTGCAGGAGTATACGCTGTAGGACTTTTTCTTCGATTTAATTCGAACCTCTTAGATGACAAACGAAGATTGTATTAAAATGATACTACCTAGATTACTTGAGAATTATTCCTTATAGTAATTTTTTTTTCGAAACCTTGCTTTCACTACTACCGATAGGTTGGAAGGGAAGTTTTCACCAAGATTATGAGTCAGCGCAACATGTCTAAGCGTAAAATGAATACTAACTCATCTTTCAAGTGCTATTGCTTTTCACCTTGGTATAACGGACGCTTGTATTACTCTTCATAAAAAAAAAAACGCAGATTTAAACCATATTGGAATTACGGATTCTTCAAACGACAAATTAAACGCCTAAATCGTTCAAATTGTTTACTTTCTTGAGTTGATCTGAATTATTCGGTAGTACAAACTGGTGAGAACATTAAATCCTTGGAACCCAATTCAATAAAAAGCTTTCAAACGTGACTAGACAAGTTTTTCCATCAGATAATTTTATTTTCACAAGGAATGAAAGGTGTACCATTGTCAAATCTACGCTGTACAACAAAAAATAGAGCACAATGTGAGTGAAAGAAAACTACTTTGCTGCAAGCAAGATTACTCTAGGTGACACATGTAAACCTTAACACTTAACGAAATGATCAAAGTATTTGCACAAAATATCAAATGAACCTGTAGATAAAGGACTTAACTCCTCCATTATGCTCTGATGCCTTGTAAACAAAATAGAAGCAACTAATAATAGTTGCATAACCTTCCCGGATATTTCCCAGGAAGTACTGATGACCAGATCAATTGATTTTTCTCTTCTAATGATAGGAAGCCAGCCGGTCGGCGAGAAGAATGAAGGAGCCCAAACTGTAACCTGTAGATTAGATCACTCGTGGACCGTCATACCATATAGGCAACGGTGCTGAGATCAGTCCATTGCATTGCGGAAATAATAAAGATAGAGAGTGCACAATCTCCCCGAATACCTGCAGAAAAACACGAAATAAAAATTGAGACCAATAAGAATAAGCAAAGATGCGTAATTAAAAATTCCAACACCAATGAATATGCGCACTCTGCTACACCCATTTACCTTACCTGCTTAACAAAAATGCAGCTCTTATATCTTCTATTTCATAAATATAATATTTCATCTTTGTTTATAAAAATGATCATAATATCATCGCTTAAGGACCGTCTTTCAAAAGCGAAAATAATTAAAACAGAAAATTAAAATGTTTATTCGTTCGAAACGGTCAACGAACGAACGAATTTAGCAGAATTATCCGACGCTGCACCATATAAAAATTGTATGCCAAAAAATCGCATATTCAAATAATGGAATTGACGAAAACATCATTAGTTAATATTAAGCAGGACCTCAGGGGAAAGCGGACTCCTGGAGCAGCACATAATGGCTTACTCGTCTTACCAGCAACAAACGGAAGACAAGCACTGACGTGCGGTGAAAGACGACTATCCATCTCCATTCTCAAAAATATTAGAGTGCCCTGAGAGTCAAGTGATCATGGCAACGTCAACGAACAATACGACAAAGTAGTGTGAAGAAACAAAAATATAACAAAAAATACTACCAATATAAACTCAACTAGTTGCTAGTTACTCTAACTCTGTTTACAGCTTTACAACTTGTTACTCTCAAATACATTTCGAGCAATGCCTACTGACTTCAATAAATATTTCCAGCTTCTTTTCCTTAACTTTTCTATAGCAGAACGAGACTACCCCAGCATATGAAATCAGCGATATCAAGATATCACGCAGGGGAAGCGTAATTTCGATTCTATTGGTAACTAGTAAACATCAGTTAAACGTTGCAAAAAATGGACAGGAAAAATACTTCCACCCATTCTAACATATAGAAGACTGATTTTTACTACAAATAATGACTTATTGTTTAATTCGACTATATTGTTTTGAAATTTTAGATATTTTCGTAATCAATAGCATCCGATTCCTTCAAAAACCAACTAATTTTGCATGGAAATGCCTTATTACGCTTCCAAAGAAGAAAAAGAAATACAACATCAATATATCTAACGAAGTATAAAAGCATTTCTAAGCAAAAACGCAGTGAACTACCTAATTTTTAAAAATAATCCATGCAAAACCCACTGGTCAATCTCATCCATAAAAAATTTTTTTGCCGATGAATTGAAGAGTACCGCTCACATTTTGCACAAGACATGTCTAAATCTCATTATTATCCAGGGTATTCGATATGTGGGCATCATAGTTAGATGTATCAGCATAGTCCGAAGCAATATTATTCATACGTTCATTATTAACATCGTTACCACTACCGCTAACACCATTATCATCGTCATCATCACCATCATCATTAACATCATTACTGCAATCATGTCCCTCCTCCTCTTCTTCAAATTCATGTGCTATCACATTTCCTGTCGATGCCGCATCACCATTGCTCGTTGCAGTAGCTATCATAATCGCTTTTTTTTGAAGCTCATCTGCAACTTTTACCCAATTCACATTTTTTGTTCTTCGGGCCAAGTAATGAACTTTACTGCGACGTTGATCACGAACTGCTTTTTTCAGAATATTCATAACACGTTTCTCCACTTTTGTATCAGGTTTGACATCGTGTGCACTTAATGTTTGGTTCGAATCTCTATTTGGATAAGATGATGTCAACAATCCAGCAATACTGACGCAGTTATCCTCAATTTGCGAATCGTCCACTCCACTTCCAATAGTTTCCACGTTTTCCTCAAAAGATACATCCATACCATTAAGATTTTCATCTTTATCTGCTTCCATTTTAATATTCCCTAGAAATGATTGGAAACTCGGCGGCAAACACCCAGCGATTGCTTGTAACCCATCTAATTCGTTTCGCTTAATTTTAACTGGCAGATGTGAAACTGGTGATCCACGATTCGATGAAATATCTGCTCTTCTCCTGTTCTCATCAATCTAAAAAGTGCATTTTGAGGTGAAGCGAAAAAAAATAAGAGAACAAAATTGCAAATGCAAACTGTGCTCCTGACCATATTATTTTTTAAGAAACAAGACTAGCGGATAGTGATGAAAGGCGTGGGTAACAAGTTAAAAAAAAAGGGACCAACGCTTAAAACTCAAAAACTAACTCTTTTCAAACGCGGTGCTTTTGGCTTATAACAATGAACAGGTATTTCGTCCGTACTTCGTCTTGATCCCACTTCGTATTTTGTACCCTTAACATAGTGGAATAATACATAACCCGCATCTTCATATGTAGTCGTGACTTCATAACGCCTGTAATTCAAGTTTCCGTAAATAGCTTATACATGTCGTTACGACTATTAATATATAAAGTTTTGTATCATGACTACTGATATACAATTGCGCTTCAAAGTTCGGTCGTGCTAGCTTAATCGATTTATACTTCACCATCAATACTGCGAATCATTACTTAATTTATGAAGAATATTGAACAAAAGTACGAAAGTGAAAAAAGTACATAATTCGACCATCCTCAAAATCGTCTCCATTGCCACTGAAAAACCGTGTAATGTACAAATTATCCGGCAATAAACCACTATCATTATTATCGAACGAATAACCATCCTGTCTTAAGTGTTCACGCATCTGTAAAAAAATTCATCGAGTGCATTTAAACTAGACGTTTTAATTCAAGAACTTTCTTGTGTTATGAGAATACATACCATATAATATAGTGAAACGCAAAATATGCTCATTCCCTTTCAACCTACAATAATTTATACATTAATATAACAACAAAAACCAGGTTATATTTCATATTATGGGAAAATTAACCTGCAGCATATCCAGATCCAGTTCGCTGTTATCTTTACTGTCATAGATTACTATCGTTCCCGGCTCTGGTAACATTAATGGTGCTTCGCGACATACAAATTGTGTTGTTGTTTTGGCTTTAGCTGTACAACAAGAATGTACATGTAAATAGAGATATTGAAATAATTCTATACTAGAAAATTGAATAGCTCCACGCTATTGCTACATCAACAACAGTACGAAAAGCACTTTGTAAAAAGAAAATTTCCCCATATTATGTTGATTTAGGTGTGCAGGGATATTTTTCTGGCGCTGTCAATTAAGAAAAACTTTTCTATGCAACGGAATGCATACAACACAGTGTTCATTTAGCAACATTACAAAAGTACTCTCTACTGAACTACTAATTCCTTAGAATATTAGAATGGATAATGGATTGCATAACTTACTACTGTGTGAAGGATTGTCTCATGCAAAACATACGTATACAAATTACAAAAAAACTGCATTAACTCACGAAAAAGGACTAGAAATACTCAAGTTAAAACTATAAAGCAATCCAATCATAAAGTACAAAGATTATCCAGAGCTTTCTGATAACTTTTGTATATTTTTCAAATAAAATAGGTTACCAATATCAATAAAATGAAGACATTTGGAAATATTATGAAGGTTTACCAAGTAACCGAGCATAATCAGCAAATGAAAGCAAGGTGTACTGATCACTGATATGTACTCGATCCTGACATTCTTGCATACTTTCTAACAACTTTCCAATTAACCGATGGATTATTTCGTACTTTTTTTCATCAGCCAAAGAAGAATATGGAGCATAAACATCGGATATTGAACTCGGAGCAGCAAATACTTGCTGGTTAGCAACCACTGTATTTTCCATCGCTCCAGCACTATTTGCTGAAGAAAACAAATAGATGTTAATATCGATATTAATGTCACATTAACAAGCTAACTGTAAATGAATAGTAACACTCGAATTATATCTTTTGCATTCTCAGCACTGATTTTTCCAGCTCGATAAATATTATACCCATCTTATGACTTTATTTTCCATTAAGCTAAGCAGTCACAAAGAACAAAAGCTCAAAGTTAATATTTTTTCTCCACACCAAGCATTTATAAAAAAAAAAAATTTATAAATCCAATTGACCAAACATTGCTGCTGTTAGAAAGTTGAACAAGGAAAGCCGTTACAGTCCTGATATGGAAAAAGACTGCTTACGTTCTTCTGGTGGAGCTATCAAACCATTTTCACATTTTAGAGCTTCATCGGGATGCTTGTTACGTAAATGCTCCCACATTCCCTTAGTCGATGATTGAGCATCCAAACGTAATTCTTTCCGCATGCAGCTCATCAAACGACATTTAACAATCCTTTCCGTATCAGCCCGACTATACCCATCCGATTCGTAGAGATCGAAATAACGCCAAACCACACTTTTCTTCGGGAAATATGGCATGGAAAGACGTAACCAAGTACCACTGGTACTGAGAATTGCTGGTGCTATTTCATCCGAGCACATCGCAACATTGGAATTTGGGTTTTCCGATGATGATGACGGTCCTTCGTCCATTCTTTCCTTAAAATTCAATCAGTGCGGCACAATAATAGTGCAACCCGTTGATCATCTAATATGTTCATTACCAGGTGATAAAAGATGAGCAAGTCATAGATGGGAATCGAACTTGCGTTATGCAAGCCAAAGCTTACATACAGATACCGTTATGATAATAAGCTCTTAGATCTGTAAGATGTCGCAGATCCTTTCGAAATACCGTCAAGTTGTCGAGAAACAAAAACTCCATCCTATGTTATGCATAACTGAATCAGATCAGATATCCGTGCACTTAGACGGATATAATGGATCGGTGACCGGTTCATTTTCGGGAAATGTTATAAAGAAAGCAATTTCTTAGAAACACTGCGATATTACCACAATGCAGTGATATCAATAAGTGTCGTATTCCCCAACATCAAACATACCGAAACGATCAATTCTACAGTATTCCCCCTCAGCACAATGAAAAATTCTCCCTCCTCAGTTTTATAGCCTAAAAGAAAGACCATCCCTCAGTGGCACTAATTGGTCACTATGAAATGAGTTAACGTGAACACTGCGTGATGAGTGCGAAATACTATAGCTAACTGGCGGGAGAGTAACGATATTGATGGAGATCGATCGATCGATAGGTCGATGCTACTCAACTCATGAGTGGAAGAGGTAGCATGATGACGTATCACGTCGATCCACCGATCATTGGTTGGATCGATCGATAAGTGAGGAGGGATGCATCCATACACCAAAACAATCAATAATTCCCAGGGAGAAAAATGGAGAGAGAAGAGTGAACGGAATGTTGGAATGAATGGATATGGATGGGTGGAAAGGGAGCGAAGGGAAGTGTCCAGTCCTCTTCCACCTGCACCGTCTGATGGTATCGATGAACGGGGAGAGAGGAGGAAAAGGTCGGGACGGAGGAGGATGGCGCGGGTAATATGAAAGCGGCGCTTAGCAGCAACACACACCAACTGCAGCAGCAGCAATAGCAACTGCAGCAGCAGCAGCAGCAGCAGCAGCAGCCTTTTGAGGTGGATGGATTACTCTTCCGCTTCCTCTCCTCCAAGTGGAGTGGACATCATTTTGAATGACTTTAAAATAATGATAAGGTTGAATGAAAATATGAGGAAGTAATTATCATACCATTTTAAGGGTAATTATTGAATTGCTTTGAAAATTAAAATAGGAATGAGATATTATCTATGTTTTTTTTACTCTTCACTGTTCCTTTCATCTAATGATAATCGTAAAAAGATTATAGAATGATTCTTACATAGATCAGTTGATGATTACAATGATTTTGGTTTCAGTAGAATAAACTGTAAACAATCATCAAATCAAAAATATCATGAATTTCGATTTCAAACGACAATGACATACAGATTAAAGTACTGACTGGCTATTTTGCTAATTGATTGATCATATCATTGTTTAAATCTCACTTCCTAAGTAAACTTTCTTAGTATAACTTGTCAATAATTCTCACAAATATAATGATATCAAAGATGAAATAATTTGGTAAATTTAATTGAACAATTAAACGAAAATGATCATAACCTATGCAATGCTGTTGAAATGTACTATAATGAAATTTTGAAATGGGAGGGTAAACTTTAATATAATTAAGAAACAACCTTTTTGCTTTTTTTTGAATCAAAATTTAATTAAATCTCTTGTCTAATTTTTTTAGTATGACTTAATGATTCAATCAAAAGAATTAAATTTACCTTAATCATACAATATTGTTTTTCTTTCACCGTTGTAATTTCCTGTCACTTCCGAAATTTCATCTATTGTGAGACATAATTTGATTATTTCAATGATGACAGTGAATTTTTTTCTAATACTTGAGAATTTTTAAAACCCACGAAATTAAAACAAATAGCATTTTCCTGATACATTTTTCCAGAAAGTTTGCATATAAAACAAACTTTCAAATTGACATCAACATTTTTCGTCCTGAATAAAAGTAAATAATTCCAGTACTGCGGTATCTGATATATATCTTTCATCAATCAATTGTCTCCTTTATTTTGCTTTTTTATTATTAAAATTTGATAATGCATTAAGAAGAATTATTGATGGAGATATAACAGCAGTGAAACAAACAACGGGTCATAAACAGTAAAGTTCATTTCACTGCCTCGTACGTTTTTTTTTTCTATAGATCGATTTCTTTGAATTGTTAAGAAAGTTTCTTTTTACAACAATTTTTCGCAATAAATATGAATATTAGAAGTTTTCTTGAAAATCAAGGATTAAGAAGCATATTGCACTTGAAGAGATGTTGCATTATGCAGATAGAATGCACCGTGCGGATATGGAAGATAATTTTTATCCAATTTTTATCACCGGATAAAAATTATTTCAGCATTTCAATTATAAATCCACTGCAGTTCGGAATAGATAAAGTGTCGTAAAATCAAAAAAATATGTCTCATACAAAATATAGCATGTAATTTGACAAATTAAAAAGATACGGTGCTCTGAATTGGATTATTCACCAAAATTTGAAATATTTATATTTTGTGTAATTTAATTAAGCATACATAGAAGCATGGATCGATTTCTGCCAAATTTATTGCCTCCGGTTATTTAACCATATCAATTATTCTTCTCTAAGAATAATTGATGATTAAATGATATTAATTCTGAAACATACTCAAATTATTCATTGCAATATTCTGCATTTTATTGTCCGAACTCAATACTGGAATTCGGTATCTTCAATACTCAAAGGATTCAATATTCGGCAATTTGAATTGCTAATATATCAATAAATGGGCAGCAAATTTCTTTTTAAAACAGTCCCCAACGGTAAAAGATCAAAGAGGAAGAAAAACATACTATGAAACAAACTGCCATTTGGTAATTGATAAGGCTGATAAAACGTGGAAAAGTTCAAATTTGATCATATAAAATTTACAATTGAATTCGATAATGTTGACGAATCATTCCTATGCATTACAAGCAGCTATCATCTCATCCAACTTTCAATTTCACAAACACAATATGAACAAAAAAAAAACCTTTTATTAGTATTAGAAATATCGAAATTTAAATGACTGCAACCTCATCCGGTCGGTATTGATAAAAAAAAAGCATTTTTACTGTTTTAACGTACCTTTACATACGTGTTATTAATAAAATTTTTTTTAGTTTATCAATTATTGTTTATTGATTACTGTTTATCAATCACTCGAATTATTTCCAATTCATTCGAATATACAATTTAATTATTTTTGATAATTTTTCTGCTACATTTATATTGAATGAATGATTTTTTTCTTCCCTGTTTTATTTCATTAATTAGCGCAAAAATTTAATGTTCAAAAACGCGCTTAAAATATTTTTATCATCGAACAAATTAAAAGTGTATTGAAGTGAAAAAGAGACTCATTTGTACTTCATTCACTTTTTTTATTAGTTTGAAATGAATTTAAACGGAATAATGTCCCATTATTTCAAAACGATTGCTTCGTGTATTAAGTGAACATTTCATTTCTCATCATCGTTTTAAATTTTCATCAAATTTTTTACCTGAAAGTGAAAGTCATTCTTTTTGTTGGAAAGAATGATAATATCAAATTGTGGAACATTTTGCTTATCAATTATCAATTGGTCTGCAGATCACTTTCACTTTCCTTTGTAACACAAACTGTTGAGAGCATATTCCAACTGATTAATTGTGATTTTCCATTCGATCGATTATCGATAATCAATGACTTGAATTAGAAAGATTTCATGCGTTAATAACATTGCAAATGTATTTGAATTGCTCAAATTCACAGTCTTTTTCAATTTTTCCTTTGAATGTCGAAAAATATATCATATATTTAGCAAAATTTAATCATTACATTTCTGATACTATAATTTTATTGATCGAATCGATCGAAATTTTATGATAATCTCAATCATCTCAAAAAATGCAATAAGAATTTGAATAACTGTTAGAATGTAAGCAGATGAAAAATTTCATTTTTCATTCATATTTTAAAATATTTCCTCCTATCATTATATATATTTTCTTATAAAAAAATTTCATCAAAAAAATAAGACCGAAATTATTTACTTGCAAACATCCAAATATTATTAGCATTCTTATTTGCTTATTGCTTTTCTTTCTTTTTTTGTTTGAAGTTCATTCTTACGCCAAAGTATTTATTACTGCTTATAACAGACAGATCAGATCAAAACTTTCCCTTATCAGTTTCATTTTGCATTCATAATATGAAATATAATATACATTATCGTATACTTTCTGATTAATGAACGTAATACATAAAAAAACGATGTAATAGTCGTTTGAAAAAAAAAGTACATGTGTGCTTCAGATATGAAGTAGAAATACATTCAGCAATTCAACTCTCAGGCCAGCTATCATATTATGGCTTGACAATGTTAACTTTTAACATTCCATCATTTATTATTCGATGCATTTGTCTTAACATATATTTGAAGAATGAAAATAAATAAGTCATCTGATTGTTTAAAAGCGTTATTTGATTGTTTTGCAAGCAGTCAAATTAGTTTATTTGAATGACAACAAATTAGAATGGAGAAAGGAAAAAGGCGCACCTCATCAACAGAATGTTTCGCTAATGTTACGTTAAGGGACATCATTTTAAAAAATTTAATTCTTGAAAGTATAAATACATCAGAAATTGACATGAAACCTAATC